>JAJLRJ010000013.1:24827564-24914064 GCA_024195265.1 Dendrophyllia cribrosa
CCCACGCTGTGTTTTACTTAAATGGGGGGGGTTTGGGGTGGGGGCAGGAACCCCGCCCTAGCTACGCCCTTGTTTGACCCCCAAAACGTCAACACCCCCAAAAGCTCCTTCAAAAGAGAGATAGATATTACACGATTCATTACATAATAAATCACATCACATGACAAGATTTGTCGCCTGATTCATTGCGCATAACACATCACGTGACATATCAAGTGACACATTGCATCACGCGATAATCTCATGATTAAGAACTTCCTAAAGGCCGATTTACACGGCACAACTTTTGCCTACAACTATCGCATGCAACCTGCTCACGCCATACGAACGACACGAATCGCGTCGTCTAAATCAGCCTACAACTCGCTCACAATTGTTGCATGTGACACGAAAAAAGTTGTAGGATTTTGAAACATGTTTTAAAACCCTACGACAATCGTAGCCACATACAATGTTGCCTGATGCGAGTTGTATGCAATTTTCGCCTGACGCAAGCAGCGCGCGCTACAAAAAATCGCATGCGACAAAGTTGTATCGTGTAAATCGGCCTTAACTGAGATCGTCTTAATATATAATAGCTTGCACGCGTGTAATCTAAACGGTGTAAAACATCCACGCATGATCATTATCGGGCGATGCCTTTAACTGAGAAATCACATGTTAGTCACAAAACATGTGGTCACATCAAACATGACACGTCATATCGTCATCGCATGGCAAATCACATTGCATCACCAACACGTGTCACGTCACATGATACATCACAATCATATGACATGCTATGTACACCTGACTAAACCATGAGCGACACGACCGAATGGTTTTCTGGGAAGTGGAAAAAACTTCTTGTGTTTTCAGATAAATTGCACATTATTATAACTACGAAGGGACAGTTTGCACCAAATAAACCTCTGAAAAACGTTTCGCAAGGACGAAATCTTAAACAATAAAAAAGTGAATGTAAGGGAGCCTTATTTGCTTTCTTCCCACAATTCCATTGTGTCGTATCGTTTGTGTTTTATGCTTTTTTCTCGACAGCGTTTCTGCAATAAGGTGTAAACATAGAATACAAAGCAAGACTCGTCATCATATTTGATGCAGTGTTTGAAAAGCTATTTCTTTTTAAAACGAATTATCAGAGATTGTCCCTAGTTTCTTAGCATAAGAATGGCATATTTTACAAATAAAAAGTTGTGACGTGTAACAAAATCACATTTAGCCTCGGTTACACTTCAAGACCAGGCCACTAAACATAAAATGTAAAATGGGATACTGATGATCTCACAACACCTCAAATAAATGCTATGCTAAAATTTATTTAGTAATATTTATTTTTTACTTTTCAGAAGGAAATATACCCCTGTGGTAAATAATAGCAGCTATGAAGAACCAAAGTTACAAAGATAACATTGAAAATGTTAACAAGGCTCAATAGTGAAATGTATACATCTACACCAGTTTTCCATTTTAGTGCTCATAGTCCCAAACTCGCAGTAATATGTTAATTGTAGACTTTCCCCTCCCCTCCCCCAGTAGCATAATTGCAGCAAATAATCATGCGTAAGTAAGGGCACCCAACGAGAAAAGCTAAGTAAAGACTTTGAAGCGAGAATGTCGAGTATAACAGTCTCTTTTATAACATTCTAATGTTTTTAAAAGAGAATATTTGAAAGCAGAAACAGCTAGTTTGATTTGTTATAATGCTTTCACCTCAATCACTTTCAACAGCAGAAAATTTTACGAAAAGGAATATTATCTCCCGAATTTCCAAACTGCACAGCCTTTCCTTAAATGCTAGCTGACTTTATTACATATTCAAAACGATACTGATTTTAATTCTCCTGGAAACAACATTTGTCAAGTTTTTCCATGTTGCGAAAGAACCAGTTTGCTGTCGAATAATCTAGTTTAAACTCCAATTCATTCCGAAAATCTAAGGCAAATAAGGATTTCCGTACAGATATTCCAACTCAGCGATTCTAGTTGAGTACCCTTGCAAGGCGTAACTGTATCACAATAAAGTTAAAAGATCATGTTTTTGAATCAGAAAAGTGAACAATGCTTTTTGCTTGCATGCATATCCCTTTCGGTTTTTCTTCTGCACTTCTGCATTGCTTTTTCTTCGCTAATGCAAGGCAACGAGTTTTACTGATAGTAACCTTGATGCTTTCAATATTTCCTGTAATAAAGCATTAGAACAACAAGCAGTCAGCAGCGTCGTATTCTTCTTCTTTCTCCAACTTGATTGTCGAGTTTTTAGTCTCAGGGTTCAACATTAGATACCTTGGGTTCAGATTGCTAGAAAACAAACACGGTTGCCACTCGCTGAAAAGAACGTCATAAAACGTCATTTCATCGTGTGTCACGTGACATAATACTTCACGATTCTTGGAGTATTTTGACAGCCTTGTCCAGCGGTTTCTATGCCCGCGGCGCCATTTTGAAAGCGGAGAGGGCCCTGGTGGAGGTTGCTATGGTTACACTTGATCACGTGGATCGTTGCGCTGAATATATGCTTACTCCTGGATTAGCGCCCCCAGGAGGAGGAGGAGGAGTGGGCTCCTGGCGCCCCTTATTTTCATGAAATCTGATGTTACTACCAACCGCCTCTCAAATAAAAATAAGTCAGAAATTATAGTGTTTTGAGGTGATAAAAGGCGGAAAGAACTCCAATTTTATTACCAGGAACAAACATTGATATGCATTCCTCGTTGCGGAAGAAGAGTCGAGTTCTCCAGAAAAGAAAAATTTGTTCCTAAATTTTGTGTGAACGTGCAAACGTTTACCGCCGGTGGGGCATCCCATCTCTCCTAAAGAAAAAGCACAGGGCAAAGATAAATGGACGCGGGGGTTGGTGAGGGAAGGGGGTATTTGAACGCACACTTAGTAAAATGCTGCTTTCATGAGACAATTGCGTGACGTGGTTGCGTGCCGTCGTTGATAGAAATTACCCGTGTAAAAACCCTCTTTCGATTTATCTCGCGAAATGAATGCGTTACAAGACTGAATCTCAATGGGGTGGTGGTTTTCACGGTTAACGGTTATAACATTTTGTTTTGTTTTTTACTGCTAACGGCTAATTTCTTCCCGTTACGGTTAACAGAAAATTTAAATTAATTTGAAAAGTTTAAAATTAACCTCTATTATATTTTGAAAAGTTAAAAACTTTGGGACAAGACACAAACTCAAACCATAAACAACATAACAGTCTTAACAAGAAATCTTTAACTTGCAAGGCTGATCAGGCAGCTGAATTTGTTCGGATGGCAAATGAAAAATCGTGGGTTAAATTATTTTATTACGGCCCATATTTTACGCCTAAGGGCCTGGTCGCACTACAGTCAAAAACAAAAATCCGCCCGTGCAAAAATCCAGGAAACAAAAGAAACCGCTCCGGTGGGACACGCTTTTGTGGAATGATTTTGTTTTTATGTCTTTTTGCACGGGCTAATTTTTGTTTTTGACTGTAGTGCGACCAGGCCCTAACGACTAATTTTTTGGGCCGTTTTACAGCTAACGGTTTACCCCATTGAGATCTTCTTACAGCATGTGTCATGTCATTTGTAACTTGTTAGGTAAATACATCGTTTTCATTAAATTGAAGTTTAAAAGCAACATTGTCTCGTGTAACAGCAGTTTATTTAATAAGTAAAAAGCGTTTTGCAAAATTACTGTGAGGCGTCTTTCGCCGTTTGAGCATTAAATTCTCCACATTCGACTCATATTTGATTTTTATTTTGACGCCATAGTCAGCTACTTCTTTTAATAAATTGTTACATTATGCTTTTTTAAAGGAATTTTTTTGTTGTTGGTCGAATCGTCTTTGCAGTTATCACCATGGTAACGGTCATGCTTTCTTTTCTCGCCTCATAATTCTCTCTGCAACTGAAGAAAAGAAAACCATATTTTTAATACCCATCCTCTGCCAGGAGTCCTTATCTTGTAAGGTTATTAACTCAAACTATAATCAAATAACGTCCGTTAAAACCTGAAATACTCCGGCAACATAAATTATAAACACATTTTTCGTTATACAGTTGAACTCCGTTAATACGGACGCCGAAAGGACCACGGAAACTGTCCGTATTAACAGGGTGTCATGGCTGAGAAAATGCACTAAATTATTGCACAAAACAATTACGTAATTTTCTTACAACCAAACTGATAGTATATATGTAGCTGACTGACTTGGTACATTTGAGAACATTTTTATCGCTTAGAATAAGCCAAGTTGTCCGTATTAAGGAGTTTAACTTTGTATGAGATTTTTTTTAATCGGGATGGGAGAAAACTATAACAAACTTAAGAGCAGTTTTCTGTAAGAATCGAGAAAAGTGGGAAATGAAAATTTTTGACCCCCCTTCATATTTTGCATGCAGGTAGGTCTTCAGGGGGGATGTTCAAAAATGACCTTTGTTAAGGTCGTTTCTTCTTTGTTACCATAGTAACACTGGATGTTTGTTGGTGCCACTAAACCCAATTTTGACATCAGAAACTTCTTTAAAAAGCGTAAAATGTAAGACATCGTTTCTCCAGCCCATTATTACTCTACAAATCAAGACTTTCGCCAGATGTAAAACCTTTATTCTAGTTTACATTTATGCATGTGGCATTTTGTTACATCAACTGTACATGAACTTAACAGACAAACCACGTGATGGTGTTTCAGCCATTTTAGTTGACGAGTAAAACTAGCAATACCTTTTCTTGAATTTTTCCAAAAGTACGCCGATTCTACAACTCAAACTACGTGGCTACTTTAAATAGATACTCTAGTTACTAAATCTATAAAAATCTCTGCGGGGTGGGTTTATCTTGAACTTTGGTTCGCTGAAGAAAAACCTTCAAAAATCATTTGTTGTAAACTTCGTTGAAATTAACATCAAGTTCATTCCACAGAAATCCTTTAAGAAAACTCAATCAGCCTTCAGGCTTAAAGTACAGCATGTACTCTATCAATGCCTGATCACATTTACTGTTGATAGCCGTTATTTTTTGAAAAATCTCAATCCAAATGAAGCTTACTTTACTGTTTTCTGCAGTTCTCAACTTGCGAAGAACGAGTCGGTTCTTTCTGCCCAGCATACATTTTCTGCACAAAATTCTAAACCATCTCTTGTGGCTGAGCATGCTGTTTGTCTTTCATTAACTCATCACAGTGCAAATAACAGCTTTTGTAGTACCTGGAAGGTCACTGAAGCAAGCCATCGTCGGAACCTTTGTTCGTCTAGGAACATTTCTAATCTGGATTTACGGTATATTTCTCCGTCACATGCCATCATTCGCTCCAAAAGAAGATAAAACGGTTTTCTGATTAATACTTTAACGATCAATTACATTTAGCTAAGCATTTTACCGTCTTTCTTTCGCCTTTCTTTCGTAGTTCAGGCGGCCGTTGAGGCCACTAGTTCAGGCAAAGACATCTCTGGTCAGCGGTATAACTAGAATACGAATTGACTTCATAAAATGCCAACATGGCGTCCGCATCATATTGAGGTGCCAGAAAGTATTGGAACTCTTCTTTTGTTAGATTTTCTTTCTATTTACATGTAGATTACATTTCCCGTACTTTTCTTTGCTGATAAAATGAAAACGTGAACAAAAGGTGAACGACTGAATGCTTTTTTCTGATATTATAACTCTTGCTCTCTTCTGTAACTGACTTTCGGTATCGATAAGATAAACCGGAGACCCATAAAACAGAACTTGATGCCGGGAACTTTTGAACATCTGAAAAAGTAAACTTTGGTCATGCAGTTAAGATGAGGAATATTCTATTTGTTGGCGGTTTTCGTATTTTCTGATTTCATGCAAAGCGCAGTAGCATACAGTCTGCGGCTATTATTTCGTTTTCCGACGTCATTTAATGATCATTTTTTGCGATTGAAAGTTTGCTTCTTCCACTGAAAAATATAGCTGTCAAACGAGAACGCTCGCCATACGGCAAACTGTTAAATATATTTCCCATCATTTTCTTTCCAGTAGTTGCTCTTGAGGTGATTTTCTCCTGATACTTAAGATATTTTTATGCGTCTCCGTATGTTTCTTCAGCAGACACGTAATTCCTCGAATTAATTTGCGTCAATTTTTAAGATATGCGGCTAAACTACTGGCCATTCCCTTACAGCCGATTTCACTGCAGTGTGTAGACCCGGGTTTTTCAGACATGATTCACCTGCTATGATTCACTCGTCATCATGATCAGACAAATGTGAATAAAAATTCACCCATAAACGGAGTTCAGAGTAAATACTGACTTCCTGAAATAGTCCATCAATGGATACCGCCAAAAATAAAACTAAAGGCAATACCCATGCATGCCTAATGTTTGGTATTTTGTTTTGTTTACGTGTCTACGTATCAGAAAACGAAAGAATGGGAATATGTACCTTTAGGCTGCTCAACGTTTTGTTCTTAAACATTGCTAACAACAGAATAGACAATTTGTGACAATGTAATAGGATGAGGACGCAATGTTAAGCACTTTACGAAGGAACTTTGTATTTTAGACTCTACCGCTGACCAGCAGAACTTTGCGAACTGGTGGCCTGGACTTCAAAAGCCGTAAGAACGGCGAAAGAAATCCGGTGAAATGCCTCGATTAATGTGAATGACTGTAAAAGTATTAATCAGAAAACCGTTTTATCTTCTTTTGGAGCGAATGATGACATGTGACGGGAAAATATGCGGCAAATCCGGAGCAGGATTGTGCGTGGACGAACAAAGTTTCCGACGATGGCTTGCTTCGGTGACCTTCCGGGTACTACAAAAGCTGTTGTTATTTGCACTGTGATGGGTTAATGGGCCTCTACTAAAAACAAACAGCATGATCAACCACAAAGATGGTTTAAACATCTGAATTTTGTGCAGAAAATGTATGCTGGGCAGAAAGAACCGACTCGTTCTTCGCAAGTTGAGAACTGCAGAAAACAGTAAAGTAAGCTTTATTTGGATTGAGATTTTTCAAAAAATAACGGCTATCAACAGCAGATTTGATCAGACATTGATAGAGTACATGCTATACTTTAAGCTTGAAGGCTGATTGAGTTTTCTTAAAGGATTTCTGTCGAATGAACTTGATATTAATTTCAACGAAGTTTACAACAAATGATTTTTGAAGGTTTTTCCTCAGCGAACCAAAGTTCAAGATAAACCTGCCCCGCAGAGATTTTTATAGATTTAGTAACTAGAGTATCTATTTAAAGTAGCCACGTAGTTTGAGTTGTAGAATCGGCGTACTTTTGGAAAAATTCAAGAAAAGGTATTGCTAGTTTTACTCGTCAACTAAAATGGCTGAAACACCATCAAGTTGTTTGACCGTTAAGTTCATGTACAGTTGATGTAACAAAATGCCACATGCATAAATGTAAACTAGAATAAAGGTTTTACATCTGGTGAAAGTCTTGATTTGTAGAGTAATAATGGGCTGGAGAAACGATGTCTTACATTTTGCGCTTTTTAAATAAGTTTCTGAGGTCAAAATTGGGTTTAGTGGCACCAACAAACATCCAGTGTTACCATGGCAACAAAAAGACATGACCTTAAGAAAGGTCATTTTTGAACATCCCCCCTGAAGACCTACCTGCATGCAAAATATGAAGGGGGGTCAAAAATTTTCATTTCCCACTTTTCTCGATTCTTACAGAGAACTGCTCTTAAGAATATCGAGGATCCGTTACCTGGATTCATCACAGTAAAATATAAAAAGCGTTCTCTAGTAAAAATATTAAAAAACTATAAGCTTTATACAGTCGGTCTACTACGGATAAAAATGTATGATGAAATGAGGATGTAAATTATTTTTTGGAATATGGCAGGTAATTCGCATGAATACGTAATACATGTAAAACAAAATGTTAGGAAAATGCTAAAAAGTGTTAAAATTAATGTTTATTTAAAAGAATGTTGTATTGTCTCGGGAGCGGGCAAGATCAGAGTTGTTGTCAGTCTCAACAGTTTTTGCCGTGTGCCATGGTTCCAGTGTCTTTCTGCTACGATTGTTTCCTTTGTCAATGATCGTAGAGTTGTCAAAGTCAATTATATGATCAAAAGTCCATGCATGTTTCGCAACATAAGAACCTTTAACACATTGTTTCTGACATGTTTTTTTTTTCTGGTGCTAAATGGCCTTTTTGTTTTGCCAATGTAATTGCAATGTAAAGAAAAAAGAAAAAGTCGCGCACACGAGCCAGAAGGCTCACAACGGCCGGAGCTTAAACCCGGTTTCTGTAGCATGAAGCGACTAGGAATATTGCTACTCCCCCCTGGATGGGATGCTAGTCCATCGCAGGGTTACCCCCAGCATTTTTTTGTCGCCGGTACCCATTTATACACCTGGGTGGAGAGAGACAGTGTGGAGTAAAGTTTCTTGTCTAAGGAAACAACACGACGGCAGTAATTCCAAGGACATTTATAGACAAACTATAACTGCAAGTCAACGCACTACAGCATCCCCTCGGTATCGCCATTACCTTACGCATGCGCACTCCATATCACCCTGACAGTGGCAGTCATGGACAGCTGTTTCGCCCTGGTTAGGACTCATCAGCATGGCATAGCCAGGCGTAAGGGTTGTTTGTATTAACGGGTGTCCGTATTAAGCAGGTAAATTTTAGAGAAAATGTTTGTGCGTTCGGCTGGAACAAAGAGAAAACTTTCCGTTAAAACGAGGTGTCCCTAAAGCGGGATTCGACTGTAATTCTGCTTGACTCTTTAAGCCCTAATATCAAAATTTAAATTCTCATTTCTAGTCCTATACATTTCCTATAGAAGTAGTGGGGAGAAATTGTTTGAATATCAAGATAACTCATCTTGTGTGATCATATCATTAATTCTCATGACCTTTTTGATTGATAAGGCATTAATATTACAAGGAGAAATTTAATGCTGATCACTCTTAGGGCTTAAACGGTTAACTTATATATCTTATCATATATTATAAAATATGCTCAAGGAAATGCGCGCTACGATTATTGGTCAAACCGAGTTCATTATAACTCGATAAGGCATGCGCGAATTCCTGTCCCTTTATGGTCGTTCTATTTTATAAAAGAAATGAAAAAACTTGTTCCTCGTATATTGTTAAGTTATATAAGCGCTTGGGAATTTTAAGAATACTAAGAAGTGCGAGAAGCACTCGCCTTCGGCTCGTCCTTCTCTGTGCTTCTCTAGTTTTCTTAACAATTCTGCCCCTAGACCCCTCAGAATAGAGCGTTAACGGTAAAACAACAAATCAATGACTACCTTGTTTAAAAAAATTAGGAGATTCAGCTTGGTCGTACACATCATACATCCTATCAGCGTCTCTCTTAGCATTTCGAAATGGGACCATCTTTCTCCCCTTACGCAAGCCGCGTTGCGCCTCGCTAGAGGGAATGAATGATCCGGCGAGCAGTCCAATAATCAGTGTTATAACCAATGCTTTGTTCATGGTGATTCGGATTTGTACTGGGCTGAATGAGTTAAAGAAAAGAATAATATGAAAATACAACGTGGGTTAGTGAACGAAATCCTAAATAGATATTTACTGTTGATACGTAATCTGTAGATGCTGTAAAAGTTTTTGAAAAAAGAATTGTCAAGCAACTTTTTTCTGATTAATTTATTTATTATGAATTTGTAAATAGTTTATTTCTGTATTTTATTCATTATTTATTTATTTAGGTAGTCTTGTAACTGAAAATCCCTTGAAGGGAGTTGCAATAAAGTATGTATGTATGTATGTATGAATGTACAATGCATTCCTGATTTAAATAGATATGCGACATCAATCAATACGGAAGGCTTGCAGCAAAAAATTGCATTCTACACAACTTCTCTTTATTCCTGTTTTCTAACGCGCATACTGGCATCGTGGATTCGGTACGTGAGATCAAAGACTCTAATGATGGCCCTTTTTGAAGTCGATAAACACACTAACATAAACGCCGAGAAGGCTTTGCTATCTGAAATGAATGCTTCAATGAATCTATTCCCTTCTCGGATCATTTCCATATTTCACTTGATCCAAAACGCAACACTTTTTTGGACGGTACTGATTAAGCCCCGTCTACACGAACAATTTTTTGTGGCAATTTTCTATGTGGCAATTTTTATTTGCCCGTGTAGATGATAAAAAATGACCAATTTTTATGTGACAACTGTATTTGCTGAAAAGCTGGCGTGTTAAGCCTGGTTTCCATATAATCGCAACGATCGCAACGTTTTGGTTTCCATATGATCGCAAGGGTCGCAAGGATCGCAGCGATCGTCGATCGTAACGATCGCTGCGATCGTTGCGATTATATGGAAACCAGGTTTGGCTTTAGTTTTTATGTGGCAAATAAAAATTGCCACATACCGATAATTGTCCGTGTGGACGAGACGCCAGATAAAATGTGACAATTATATCGACGTCATCTGTAGAACCCAGTCCCTCCGCTGTGCGAAATTATTACTGACGCAAATTAACAACAAATATTTGTCGGTCATCTACACGGGCAAATAAAAATTGCCACACACAGTTATCACATAAAAATTGCTCGTGTAGACGGGGCTTTAGAATTGTCGAATAATTCAGTCATAGCAGGAATTCCTGCATGAGCAAGCAAAAGCACAATGTAATGTAATGCAATGTAAACCGGCTGAGAATAGATGCAATTGCAAATTTTGCAATTAAATATATCTATAGATATGTCAAAATTTCGCAATTAATTATTTCAGTGAAATTTAAAAAAGGGGCAATTTACTGAGCATATATATATATATATATATATATATGTTGTGGTTCAATTTTATCCTTGGTTCAAATTTTATTTTCCTTTGTTTAAAACTCATTATCATACGTTACCATAGCCAAAAACAAAGGAAAATAAAATTTGAACCAAGGATAAAATTGAACCACAACATATATATATATACTGACACAAATCTCGCAGTTAATCATTTTTCATTAAGGGCGAGTTTAGCTCGGTATATCTGAGCATATATATTTACTGACACAAATCTCGCAGTTAACCATTTTTCATTAACGGCGAGCTTTGACTCGGTATTAATTGCGAAATTTTAACATCTATTTATAGATATATTTAACTGCAAAATTTGCAATTCTATATATTCCCGCTTTCACTCACAGCGTCACACTAATTGAATCCATCCATGCAAATACATAACATCAAAATAAGTTTGTTAATTGAACAGTAGACTTTAAAATAAATAAATCCTTATTCTGAACAATGATATTTCTATACCATACTATCATCCAAGCACTGACCGTACTGAAAAGTGAGTTATTAAAAACACAACAACGTTTACAATTGCACGTAGTACTACGCTTGCGTCACGCCAGTTTGTAGCCAGTTTAATATGCTTTTGAGTACCAATGCTTACAACTGTGCTCACGCTTCAGTAAGCTTGCGTTGCGTGTAAACAAGCCTTAATGGACGAAATTCGAGGTGGCGGGTATTTTACTAAATGATCCAGTATTGAATTCTTATCACAACTACTGAGCAAGCCAAAACCGAGAACGAAAACGAGAGACCGAATATTAAAATTTCAACCACATCGCGTCACACTAACTGAATCCCTCCATGCAAATGCATAACATCAAAATAAGTTTGTAAACCGAACTGAATACTTAAATAAATCCTTAATTCCGAACAATGATATTTCTATACGATACTTTCATCCGAGCACTGACTGTACTGAAAAGTGAGTTGTCGAAGAAAACAGCGTTAAGACTTGCGCGTAAGCTTGCGTCGCGCTAGTTTGTAGCCAGGTTCTTGTGCTTTTGCTATAATGCTCCTGTGCTTTTGCTTGCTCTTACGCTTCGGTAAGCTTGCGTTGCGTGTAAACAAACCTTAGTGGACGAAGAGAACGAGTGGTCTTTCTTTCAGATTGTGGAAAGGCATTTGTTAATTATACAACTACATAAAACTTTTAAGGCTGCTACAGGCACGACTCGGGTAGACGGTATAGCGCAAACATGCTAGAATCGTTAGCAGGTTCTTTGATCCCCTTCGGTAAATATCTAAATATTCTTCACTTTAGCTCCCAAATTTCGCATACCTTTCGAGTAGCACAACTTACCTTTGAATAACAGGTGTTATCGCTGTCTTTACGACTTCAGTCTGAGCTGTTAGTAAGCCGCATCCAAGCTATATACCACTCGAACACGAACGTGGTAATTGATTCAGAGATGTCACTACCCTTTTCTGAACCTCTGTTTTTATTGGTCCATCATATTGAATACCTCTTTTGTTATTTATGAGGTAAGTTTTAAGTCGTGCCAAAACTAAATTAGATACCCTTGAAACGCCGTCAGTATACAATTAAACTGTAGTCAATATTGTTGATTGGTTTCCCGGGTTCATTGATTTGCTAAGAAATCTCTGTTGCAGGTCATTGTTCGGGAGAATAAAAGAAAGCCTTGTATGCTTCCAGACAACGGGGAACCAACGTTAATATGTGATTATCGTTCCGTATATTGGTAGTTGTGTAGAATAGACTTTGTTCCATATTTATTTATAGCTTTTCTAACATATTCCAAGATTAGATCGTGATTCCCATAAGCGGCCGTGGACACTTTCAGGGGTTACGATTTAGACGTTTCATACAATCATTGGGGCCGTTTTTGTTTCTATCTGGATGAAATTTACTGTTACAGTGAATTTTATTACTGTTAGTGTCAAAATGCCTAAAATTTAACTGTTTTATGTTAGAGAGCCCAAACATTAAGTGTTTAGTGTTATCGAAGTACCTCCCCCCCCCCCAATTCAGACCCTCTCGTCATTGTCCGCCGCAGGATGGTCAGAATCTAAATCAGTGTTGTACTCTTCCTCCTATTCTACCTCAGCTTCCTCTACTGCTTGACCCTCTTCAATGGCCTCGTGTGACATAGAAGGCGTAGCAGTCGTAGCAGAAGTAACAGGCTGCTCTTCGACTGTGTTAGGGTAATGAATGAGACTTTATCTTCGGATAGTCTGACGTTCTGTACATGTTTAATGGCAATGTTTCAATGCTCTTGCCTCACCCTCTCTGTCGTACAGCTTTTCCGTTGGTTGTCGCCCACTCAATCATGAGCCGCTCTTTTTCCCGCCCATTTAATTGCCTCATTGCCGTAAGATGCTCCAACTTCGGAATGGCATATAGTGGAGTGCTCTGGCACAGCACGGGATAAAATGATTTATCGTGTGTTTGGTAGTAGGCACTCCAAGGTACGACACGCTTAATGCTTTCGTATACGGTATTCGCCAGATTCCGTGCGTTTTGCAAAACGGTGGGGAACTGGTCCTTGAAATTGCGTTCATTCGAGGCTTTTAGGCGTAACCATTGATAATAAACTGACCTGGTCGAGGCACTTTCAAGAGAGTAAGAAAGGATTCGTGAACGTAACAAATTGAGTGTTATAAAACGTAGTTGTTTTCTCCCTCGCAGCATGCTTTTAGACTTGTACTTTAATCCTATTCGGCCTGGGGGGGGGGGGGGGGGGGGGGGGCACAAAGTGCCCGCGCTAACTTTCAACATTCATAACTTCTTTAATATGTATTCAAACGCCATCAAACTTTGTGACTTTTCCTAAAATTTATCTGGCAACAATTTCATATGACAATTTTTTGATCACGTGACTTGATGTTTCCATGGCAACAAGATTTTGACAGCCATGTTTTTTGAAATTTGCATATTTATACCTTTGAATGAAGAAAAACAATGTTTATTGGTATAACTTTTGTATTTTTACGTCATTTAGCGTTTATTTATTGGTTTTGATTAATTTTGCGTCAATCTGGACGGTTATTAAGAGGTTTTAAAAAATTTCAGAAATCCAAGATGGCGGATCCAAGATGGCGGCCGTATAACTACTTACGTAATAATTGCGTCATATGACGTCATCGTTCCATTGTGCGGACCGCAAAGGAGACAGTTTTGGATATACTATGTACCCTCTAGGTTTCATTGTCATAGCCTTAATGTTTTTGAAGTTACGAAGGGGGGGGGGGGGGGGGGGGGGGGGGGGGGGGGCGCACAATGAGCCCCCCCCAGGCTCAGGAACTCAAAAAAAAGCCCAGGCTGAATAGTAATATTACCATCTATCACGTGTGCTATATCTATCTGGGGAGGATGCACTAACAACGAGGGCTTTAAGGCCTTAGAGTCCCTACACTGTAGAGCTGCCAGGATCATCTTCAATATGCATCGTGAAAAAACAAAAGTAGAAGTCCTTGATGTCCGAGTCATCATACATTGGAAACACTTAAGCTGGTACGGTTTAGGAAATTCGAGCCGGTGTTGATCTGATGTTCTTTGGTGTCAAAAGACGTAGATAAAACCGTTTCATCGTGTGTCAGCTTCTGAGTATGATTTTTTTTTTCAGCATCTCTATTTGCAAGAATTTTCTTTTTTACCAAAATGCTGAAATTTTTTTTCACATGCTTACTTGTGCACGATTTTTTTTTCTCTTAACAATTTCTTCTGCAGGAATTTTTCATACTTATCTTTCTAATTCAACACAAAAAGAATGCCTTATGTTAACTAAAGTTCCTGATGTTGTTTGTATGGGAGAGTTAACTTTCAATAAGAGTATAGTGAAAGTTATTATGGAAATTTACATTATTTAAATGACAGTATAATAGAAGAGAGTTGTTGTTTACCTTTGTTTGAGGCTTTTGAATCGTTGTTACGTGATAATTATAAGTCATTTATTTTGACAATAATAATTTATACAGTCGCTATTTTTGACACAAGGGATGGTTTGATTCACATAGTAGAGATCGTACAGGAATGAATGATCTATGTGGGAGGCCGTGTGTATTGATTGAAATTAGTTCTCTTGAAGAGTTAGTAGAGTATTTTGAAAATTTGTATTTGGGACGTAATTGTTCAAATTTTAAGGTAAAAGGAGTGCAGAAGGAAGCCCGATTATAATACTCGCAGAGTTTTCTTGTTGATCGGGCTGGCTTGTTTGCCAAGCCTGCCCGATATATAAAATGGACGCTGTTTCGTAGTCACTTATTGACACGCCGGGGGGTCCGCCATATGAAAATGACGGGGTGTCCTTTAAGAATTTCGTTAGATGGGCATGGTTGAAAAGAAGTTTTATCGTTAAGAGCTACTAATTGTAAATTTTATATGGAAGTCTCCCCCCCTCCGGATTTTGGAGATTTGAGAGTAGATAAGTTAAAATATGTGGTGTAGGTGAAGTAAATGGGGATGTGGGTAGGCTAAGAAATTGATTAAAAGGTTGCTTGTGTAAAGGGTATTTGTTTATAGCGGTGTGGGAGGAAAGGATGAAGGGTGAATCGTCTTGATTGTTACGGCGTGCATTGAACGAGACAAAGCGAGACACCGAATTTGTCTCGCTTACGCCTAAAACGAGCCATTCTTCTCGGTCTTGTCTCGGTGATAATCTCGCTAGCATTTAGCATGATTGCATTGAGCGAGACTGATTTGATCCGATTTGTGAAACGCAACAAGCCATTTGGGCGAAAATTGAACGTGACAGAGAGAGACAACACATCTGTATTGTTTTAGAATGCGTTGTTTTATAGCTAAACACATAAACTCACGGCTATGCAATCTGGGCGAAAATTAAACGTGACAGAGCGAGACATTTTCAGCATTTTAGAATGCGTATATTTAGGCTATTAAACTCGAGCACTAACCAAATTCACTGCACGCAAAACGGCAAGCAATTCGAAAAATACATTGGCAAATAATTTTCCCAGTCGTGAAAAGAGAGAATTTGAGGTGAGCAATTACATTGTACATGGAACATTAAAGAAACGTGTTTTTCTCCTATCGTTCATTGTTCTCTCAGTGATAAGATTTGCTGCTAAAAGCATTTAAATTAATTTTGAATGACGCAGGCTGGAAAACTTCAATTTAATTAAATGAGAAATAGAACATGATCTTTATGTCAACAATCACTTTGACCGAGGTCATGTCAAGGATGCTTATATTAGTATTTTACACACAGGAAAAAGTGAAGTGGCATTTATTGAGATAACTTGCAATGCATTTATTAAAGATGTTATAAGCTTATTAGTATTTTGTGAAAGAAGGGGAGAAAGAACTAACGGATTTAATATGTACGTTGGAGTCTTATTAAATATTATCTTCTATGATTTATGTTTGATGTGGTGTAGATCGCATGTACGAAACTCTAAAAGGTACCACGTGGTAATGTTTTTCCCCGCCGTTTCTCATTTTTTATACCTGTTTCTAAAAGGCTCGTATTTCATTACTGAATATGTAGTGTTAAAAGTAACGTTATTGTTGTGGTGACTTGTTGAATTTAATAATGTGGTTTGTGATTTATATTGGTTAAGGGACGGACCGTTTAATTTTTTTGTTGGTGAGGGGGGGTTAGGCAATTTCTTCTGAGTATGATTTTTTTTTCAGCATCTCTATTTGCAAGAATTTTCTTTTTTACCAGAATGCTGAATTTTTTTTTCACATGCTTACTTGTGCACGATTTTTTTTCTCTTAACAATTTCTTCTGCAGGAATTTTTCATACTTATCTTTCTAATTCAACACAAAAAGAATGCCTTATGTTAACTGAAGTTCCTGATGTTGTTTGTATGGGAGAGTTAACTTTCAATAAGAGTATAGTGAAAGTTATTATGGAAATTTACATTATTAAATGACAGTATAATAGAAGAGAGTTGTTGTTTACCTTTGTTTGAGGCTTTTGAATCGTTGTTACGTGATAATTATAAGTCATTTATTTTGACAATAATAATTTATACAGTCGCTATTTTTGACACAAGGGATGGTTTGATTCACATAGTAGAGATCGTACAGGAATGAATGATCTATGTGGGAGGCCGTGTGTATTGATTGAAATTAGTTCTCTTGAAGAGTTAGTAGAGTATTTTGAAAATTTGTATTTGGGACGTAATTGTTCAAATTTTAAGGTAAAAGGAGTGAAGAAGGAAGCCCGATTATAATACTCGCAGAGTTTTCTTGTTCTTAATAAGATGTCCTACCTCCTTCTGAGCTATAGCAGGTACAGTCGAACCTCTCCTTACGAACACCTCTCTAATACGGACACCTCTCTATTACGGACAATTTCCAATGTCCCAACAATATTCTCGCATATTTTCTTTAAAAAACTCTATAATACGGACCCTCTCTAATACGGAGAACGGACACTAAATCTCCGCCCCAGAGAGCGAATTCATATAAACTTAACCTCTTTATTACGGACACTCCGGTGATCAGGTGATGATAGTTTGAGTAAGTAATACAATTTCCTGTTTGTGGTTACAAACAAATATCAAAATATGTTTTCAGAATTGTACTTTATATTAGTTTTTTACATGCAACATTGCGTTTCACTTCGGTGATTCGTTTACAGTATGTAGCTGAGATGTTAGTACACCAGTATGCTTCTGATAACAACAACAACAACACCTTTATTTATGCACGATATAAGTTAAAGCAAAAATCTTGCTTGTGGGGTCGTGGTTCTAGCTACAAATTAAAAACGTTTCTATATACATTAAAATTAATAATAATTATATACACGATTGATAGACAGTGTCTCAATCCTGAATCAATTTAGATGTAGTTAAAAGACGAGTGTGGGCTTGTTTTTAGTTACTGAACTCTTAAAACTGTCAGTAGAGTCTTAAAAAGACGTCATCGTGGTGACCTCTATAATACGGACACCTCTCTAATACGGTCACTTTGCTCTGTCCCTTCGGTGTCCGTATTAGAGAGGTTCAACTTGGGGGGGGGGGGGGGGGGGGCGATTTTGACAGCCTCGTCCAGTGGTTTCTACGACAGCCTCGCCATTTTGAAAGAAGAGAAGGACCTGGTGCGAGGTTGCTATGGTTACACTTGCTCACGTGGATCGTTGCGCTGAATATATGCTTACTCCTGGATAAGCGCCCCTTATTTTCATGAATTCTGATATTACTACAAACATCCTCTCAAATAAAAATAAGCCAGAAATTAGTGTCTGAGGTAATAAAAGGCTGAGAAGAAGTCCAATTTTATTGCCAGGGCAATACATTGATATGCATTCCTCGTTGTGGAAGAAGAGAGTGCTCCAGAAAAGTAAAAATTTGTTCCTAAATTTTGTGTGAAAAAAGCACAAAGATAAATGGAAGCGTGGGGAGGGGAGGAGGAATCGAACGCATTCTTAGTAAAATGCTGCTTTCATGAGACAATTGCGTGACGTGGTTGCGTGACGTCGGTGATAGAAATTACGCGTGTAAAACCCTCCGATTTATCCCGCGTTAGTTGAGATAAATGCATTTCAGAAGAGTCTCAATGGGGTGGTGGCTTTTACGGTTAACGGTTAACGGTTAAAATTTTGGCTTTTTATGGCTAACGGTTAATTTCTTCTCGTTACGGTTAACAGAAAGTTTAAATTAATTTCCATTGTTTTAAAAAGTTTAAAATTAACTTATATTACATTTTGAACAGTTAAAAACTAATTCCCATTGTTGTAAAACCCTTTTAAGGTCTTAGGACCATTCTGGGACAAGACACAAACTCACATAACAACATAACAGTCTTAACAAGAGATGGCAAATGAAAAATCGTGACTTAAATTTATTTTTATTACGGTTAACATTTGTTTACGCCTAACGACTAAATTTTGGGCCGTTTTACGGCTAACGGTTAACCCCATTGAGACTTCTTACAACATGTGTCATGTCATTTGTAACCTTTAAGGTAAATACATCGTTTCCATTAAATTGAAGTTTAAAAGCAACATTGTCTCGTCTAACAGCAGTTTATTTAAAAAGTAAAAGGCGTTTTGCAAAATAACTACGAGGCGTCTTTCTCCGTTTAATTAAGCATAAAATTCTCCACATTCGACTCATATTCGATATTTATTTTGACGCCTTAGTCAGCTACTTCTTTTAATAAATTGTTAAATTATGCTTTAATTACAGGAATTTTATTCTCTTTTTGTTGGTCGAATCGCCTTTGCAGTTATCACCATGGTAACGGTTATGCTTTCTTTTCTCGCCTCATTATTCTCTCTGCAACTGAAGAAAAGAAAACCATATTTTAATACCCATCCTGTACCAGGAATTGTAAGGTTATTTACTCAAAATATAATCAAATAATGTCCGTTAAAACCTGAAATACTCAAAATAAATTATAACCACATTTTTCGTCATTTATCGTCATACAATTGACCCCCGTTAATACGGACACCGAAGGGACCCGTGAAACTGTCCTTATTAACGGCGTGTCATGGATGAAAAAAATGCAGTAAATTATTGCATTTAACCCTATTAAAACACACAAAAATGATCACCACGAGCGTACTGGAGAACTCGTGCAACCAGTGCCATTTTACCTCCACTGATCTTAAGACCATTCTGGTTGAGGTACATCTTCAATCTGTTGCAATATGATTATCTATGTTGTAGTGAAATTATGATTTTGGTGCAATTTTGTCTGCACTGGTTCAAATTTATTTTAAACCAGTGCAAAATATTTGAACTGGAGCAAAATATTTTCACCAGGGCAAAATATTTGCACTGGTGTATAACTATATTCTACTGTTTAAATGTTATTGACTATTCAAATTAAAAAAGCAAGAAACACTTTACCACAATATTCGTCTCTATATTATAGAGATAGAGAAGAATATATAATCGTATTGCAACAGATTGAAATTGTAGTTCAGCCACAGAACAGATCATTAAGCTTTTTAGTGAGAACTATAAACACTTGAAATAAAATGTTAACCCCCTTCTCCTCTTGAGTGACTTATTTTACTTTGAGCCCCCCTCCTATCCTTGCTTTGATTTTACTTGATGCCTCCCCCCTCTGGTTTTCCAACCACCCCCCCCCCCCTGATAATTATTGCACAGTCCCTAACTGCAAGAAAGTGAGCACACTACACCACCCCCTCGGTATCGCCATCACCTTACGCATGCGCACACCATATCACCCTGGCAGTGACAGTCATGGACAGCTGTTTCGCCCTGGTTAGGACTCATCAGCATGGCATAGTCAGCCGCAAGGTTTGTTTGTATTAACGGGTGTCCGTATTAAGCGGGTAAATTTTAGAGAAAATGTTTGGGCGTTCGGCTGGAGCAAAGACTGAGAAAACTTTCCGTAATAACGAGGTGTCCGTAAAGCGGGGTTCAATTGTAATATCAAAATTTAAATTCTCATTTCTAGTCCTATACATTTCCTATAGAAGTAGTGGGGAGAAATTGTTTGGATATCAAGAGAACTCATCTTGTGTGATCATGTCCTTAATTCCCCTGACCTTTTTGATTGATAAGGCATTAATATTACAAGGAGAAATTTGATGCTGATCACTCTTAGGGCTTAAAGGGTTAACTTATGTACCTTATCATATATTATATATTGGTCAAACCGAGTTCATTATAACACGATAAAGCATGGGCGAATTCTTATCCCTTTGTGGTCGTTTCTATTTTATAAAAGAAATTAAAAAAACTTGTTCCTCGTATATTGTTCAGTTATATAAGCTCTTGGGAATTTTTAAAAACACTCGAGAAATGCGAGAAGCACTCGCCTTCAGCTCGTCATTCTCTGCACTTCTCTCGTGTTCTTATATTAATAATTCCCGCTAAACCACTCAGAATCAAGCGTTAATGTTATAACAACAAATCAATGACTACCTCGTTTAAAAAATTTAGGAGATTCATCTCGGTCGTACACATCATACATGCTATCAGCGTCTCCCTCAGCATGTCGAAACGGGACCATATTCCTCCCAGCACGAATGAGCGCCTCGCTAGAGTGGATGAATGATCCGGCGAGCAGTCCAATAAGCAGTGTTATAACCAATACTTTGTTCATGGTGATTTGATTTGTACTGGGCTGAATAAGTTAAAGAAAAGAATGATATTTATTGTTGAAACGTAATGTAACGCGTTTATTTTTTAAACGGTTACTGACATAACTGACATGAAATGCACTAATTGTTTCGACGCAAATTCTGACCCTATTCAAAGCCGATATTGCCAGTTCGTTTACCCTAATGCAAGTTTCTTTGCTTCTACGCATACCCTACTGTAATTAAACATCTCGGTAATTTTATTTAATTATTACTGTCTTCTGCTCGAAAAGATGTCAAAAGTTAAAGAATGAAATTGTGATCAGTTTTAAATGTTAAATTTCTAAATGTCTTGTCGTGTAACTTTACGCTCATAAAAAAACGTCAGAGGAAATTAGTTATACCCAGTTGCTGAAATTAGGACGATAAATTCTGGAAAATTGGACTTAAGTTGGCTTCATAGAGTAATCATAAATGGTGTTGCGCGCGCTAGTGTTGCTTTTTGGAAGCTGGTTTTCACATTCCTTTTTATTCCCAGTTCAATAAAACCTTTCAAAATGTAAAAAGAAATGATGAAACAGTGTTCTCCAACCATCTCTGTTTAAATAATGGCTTCAGTCTTGAATTGAAACTGACCAAGCAAATGCGTTTTTCATTCGTTATAAATACAGATCTATCAGCATGCAATTAGGTTTTCCGTCACCATGTAGATGAGTGCAGACGCTGTAAAAACGAAGATTTAATTTGTAAACCGCTTACCAATGCAAAGTGAAGGTTGTTTTAAAAAAAAATAAGATTAATTAAACATTTCAACTTTAACGAAAAGACGTAAAAGAACAAAGTTGGTCAGTGCATGGGCGAAATCTAAAGTGGGACCATTAAAAAACGGGGGATACTCCGGGTTGGGACCTCGGAACAGAACCTCACCGCCCACTCCCCCCCCCCCCCCCCCCACCCAGAGATATAAAAAAAAATTCGAGAGTACCTATATATACTACAGCTTATTATACTGTACAAGGCGACTCTACCTTACATTTATGAGTCTGTTGAATGTAATTAAGTGTTGCCTTGTGATTAAATGTATTCTTCTCACTAATAGAAGAGGCAACTGTTTGGGCGCGAAGATTGAAAACGAGGAAAGAGGGAGGCGAGGGGACAAGAATGCGACTGACTAGGGAGGGGGAGGGGGGGGGGGGGGGGGGGAGGGGAGAAGATAAAAAACGTCACCCAGACCCCGGAACTTGTTTGCGGTGTAGGCTGAAATATAAGCTTCTGAGTGTACTATAGATTTTATGTGGTATTTACTGTACTATACACGATGGATATTGAGCAGTACTTTCTTGTGGTACTGTTTATTATGTGGTACAAGGTGGTTCTGTGGATCAATTCTAATGTGTGACCATGCATTCAAATGAAAGCTACTGAGCAGTACTTTCCTGTGGTGATGTTTATTATTGTGTTCAAGGTGGTTCTGAAATCCTAAAGTGTGGCCATTCATATGAAAGCTACTAAGCGGTACTTTCCTGTGGTACAGTTTATTATGCTGCACAAGGTGGTTGTAACTTTTGAGTATGTGGATGGAATCCTATTAAAAGTGTGGCCATTCAAATAACTGTTTATTAAGCAGTACAAGGTCGGTAACGTTGTAGCTTTTGAGTCTGTGGATGAAATCCTAAAGTGTGGCCATTCAAATGAAAGCTGCTGAGCAATACTTTCGCGTAGTTCCGTATTCGTTTAACATTTAAGTATCGGCGTAGGCACGGTTGGAAGTAAAACAAATGTATTAAAAGAACAGTTTATAACGAAAGCAATACGAGAACATCATATATTTTTCCAACCAAAACAAAATTGTGAAATTGTAAAGATGAAAAAAACCTAGCCTTACCTAATTTGAAAGCGGTCGAGTTTCTCTTGCCAATGGGTGTAGCCTACACTGATGAAAACTGTTCATTAAAAAAAAAAAAATATATATATATATATCCGTTTTGTATCTCTCACTGAGACATCTTTCTACAAACGTGACAGAGGATATTGACGTCTTCAAAAACATTAGATTTCCGAAAAAGATAATGGATAGTTTGAAAATCTTGCCATTATTTTTTGAAAGGAAAACATTTTATTAAACTTATCGTTAAACATAACATATTTTACTAAAAACTGTTCAGTGAAAAAATATATATCCGGAGTGTATCAGTGTGATCTTTCTACATGTGTGATCACGAGAGAATATTGGGGTTTTCAACAACATAAGATTTCCGAAAACGATAATATATAGATAGTTTGAATATCTTGCCAGAATGTTTGGAAGGAAAGTATTTTAATAAATTTATCTTTTAACAAAGGAATTTTGTTGATTTTTCCTATCAGCTGGTCACGTTCGAATAGAAATAGAAATGGGTTGTTTACAACAAAGGTCACAAATTTAGTGGCACTACTAACCATGATAATGATTATAAAATTAAACTATTAAGGTAAAATCAATCACTGCCATAGTTTAGAAGATAAGATACAACAAATTTAATAAACAGTGATGAAATTTTAACACCGCCAGAAAAGCTTTCACCAACGAAATTAAAAACAATTGATTCACGTCGATTGCTTTTTTTTCTAGTCCTTGCAAATTAAACCAAAAATTGGCGAATCTTGCCCATGGCTATTGGAAGATTTTGGTTTGGCTTTCACACCTTCTAAATGTGTGCGTTCCCTGTGAATAAATTTAGGTTAACGGTATATATATATATACAGTTGTTTCAATTAACGTTGTCGGATGAAAGCTCAAAGCTTCATGCCAAGATAGTTGGGAGCGGCCCAAAATAGACGTTTTTCCCGCTCGTCGCATCGCAGCTCATTCTCGCCGTTTCTTTCTTTAACTATCTGCATGCCTGGAACAGGTGCTCGGTTTACTCGTTCGGTCTTCACTTGTAGGCATGCAGTACAATGCTGAAAGCTAAACGGTGTTTTAACACAATTAAGTGTAATAATTAAATTATCTTTTTTTTTTGGAGCAAGAACTAAGTAATTGTTATTGCAATTAAAGCCTTAATTGGTCAAATTTCGAGTCATATTTAATTTGTACAAAACTATTTCCAGCTACGTTTCGAAAAATATAGCGGAATTCTTGATTTTATTTTTCATTTTAATAAAACAAAAGCTAATGAAGTGTTAAAAATCCTTCTTTTATCCGTAATTGAATTTTAGCATGGCGTTTTCTCTGCAGAGACACTGAATTTTACAATAGATCATGAGCGGGTGGTTCAGGATTGAAAAGAAGTAAGAATATTACTTTTCACTGTGAAAGACTTTGTCAAAGTCTATTGACCAGTATTTTAGATGTTAAATTATGAAGTTACCACAAACCTTAAATAAGCCAAAGACCAACCAAAATCCGACAGATAGTGGTAATCTGGGAGTGTTTTGACTGAAGCTGAAGGAGATTCGGCATCATGGCCGACAAGTTGAGAAGTCAGGTCGGAGATTGGCAAAAACAAGGTAGGTTTTGTGGACGAAATCCTTAACGTGATCATTTAAAAAAAGCCATTGACAGCACAATTTTTGTGATACTGTTATTTTTATTCAGTATCGAGTGGATCCGTGGCTGAAATCAGCGAAGGCATGATAAATGAAAGTTACGTATCGGAGCATGACTGCATGTCTTGTGATGTTGTTCATTGTGCTGTACAGAATGGTTCTAACTTTTGAGTCTGTGGATGAAATCCTAAAGGGTGACTATTCAAATCAAAGTTTAACTGAGCCGTACTTTCATGTAGTGCTGTTTATGATGTTGTACAAGGTGGCTCTAACTTTTGAGTCTAAGTGGATGCAATATCTTAATGTGTGACCATGAAATGAAAGCTACTGAGCAGTGCTTTCATGTGGTGCTGTTTATTATGTTGTTCAAGGTGGCTCTAACTTTTGCGTCTGTGAATGAAATCCTTAAGTACGACCATTCAAATGAAAGCTACTGATTAGTACTTTTTTCAGTGTTTATTCTGCTGTACATTAGGAATCTGTGGCTGAAATTCTCAAGCGGCATTCAAATCAACTGAAGGCTATTGAGCATTTTTTCTCTGTGGTTCCGTATTTGTTTAACATTTGCAAAAATATATTCTTTTTTTTTCAGTATCGGCTCAGGCGCGGTTGGAGGTAAAATAAATGAAATGCGCTTAAAACAAAAGAATTCGAGAACACGACATTTCTTGTTCAATTTGGGCGTGTAGTAATGTAAGACGGTTAAGTTATTAATGTAAAAAATACAGAGGAATTAAAATATTCGACCGAAAAAAATTCTAATTAACAACGGTACCTTACCTAACTCTATACCAGTGATCGTGCTCCTTTTGCTTATGGCGGCTAGTTTAGTACGCTGATGTAAAATGTTCAGTGAAAATACATATCCTTTATAATTTAATGTATCTTCTAAGACATCTTTCTGCATACGCACCAGGATATTGGTTTCTTCAAAACATGAGATTTCCGAACGAAGATAATATATATTGTAATTTACCACGCTTTACAATGGAGCTCTGTAAATTGTTATATCATTTTCTCGCCTACGTTTAATCAGCTAGAAATTAGTTTTCATGTTGTTAGAGGCTATTAAGGAGTAAAATAAATCAGTGTCGTATTTCAGACGATAAGACATAACATAATTAAACGGTGAAGAAAACTTAAGACATCAAGAAACGATTTTACCAACGAAACTAAAAACAATTATAATTAATTAATGTCGATAGCGCGCTTGCTGTTTTTTTCTTGTGAAAGTCTACTGAACAAGAAAATTTATTCTTCCGCATTTGTAAAATAGATCACTGGGAATACTGCTGATTTAAACGGTTTTGCGCTGGTTGTTAACCCGATGAATAAACTGACTGAAAGCAGCATGTTTGGTTCTCATTGTCACGGCTTGCATAGTTTTTCCGAAGCAATATTTTTTGTCTTTGGGCCTCTATTTTTTGCCAAATATAAACGGTTAGTATTCAAGATCGTGTTTTCAGTTTCGTATCGAAAAATAAAGAGGAAGTTTTGATCTTCTCTTTCAACTGTTCAATGAATAACAACCCAGTAATGAACGTGGTCTGATAAAAATCTTTCCATTTTCCGTTCAGTGTTCAATTTCAGCATGGCGTTTTCTCACACGCAATTTTACAATAGTTCAATTTGTATCCGGTCAAGTTTGATACATAAATTATTTACAGGAAATGAAAAATCAAGGATGCTTAAATTTCTGCATAAATCATTTTATTTCGATGTAAGCTGTTATTTACTTTCCAAAGCAGTTAATTTGTTTAACATTTCGCCGTCTAATTCTGCGGTTTCTTCTTTGTTTTGCGCAAACCCTGAGCTCGATTCATGGATCAAGGCAAGTTGTTAGTTATTTATTTTAGTGTTATCATTGAAATGATTTTTCCGAATCAAGAGAACTGTATCAAGTGCAAATGGACTGCCTACAAATAATGTTGTTTTTCCCCAACTCAAAAGCCTTTTTTGATTGGACAAAAACGTGTCACGTGCATTGGGTTAAAACAGTCTAACGCCCTAGGGCGAAGAAAACTCAGTAACGCCCTAGGACAACAACAACTTGAACTTTCGACTTACACGTGATCAGGTCTAGTGGTAAAAAGGAGATTGATCATGAGGACAACGTATCGAAGAGATATTGAATTAGTGGACTCAGAACGATTATTAAACGGTAATATTTCACTAAAGCTTATGTGTATGGTCACTTAATTTTCGTGCATGCAAATTTTCGCGACACTTTACTTTCGCGACATCAAATTTTAAGTGTCGCAAAAATAAAGTGTGATAAGATAGCTCTCATCATTGCTGGAGGTGTTTTGCTTGTATAGCGAATGGAAATCGCGTGTTGTGTGCGAGGCTGTGAAAATCAACAAATCCCGCGCCAACAATAAAATTACATGGCGTCTTTTACACTGACCAATCAGCTGTCGTCCTTAAAATAACCACGATACCCCACGCGGTGTGGCACTGGACTAATAAACAGATTAAGGCCCTATTTACATGGAAAGAGGATGATCCTAGTGCTAGGATGATCCTAGCGCTAGGATCATCCTATCTGAGAGGTAGGATGATGCTAGCGCTAGGATCATCCTAGTGCCGCATTTTTGCATGTAAAGCGAATGAACCTTCTAGGATCATCCTCTTTCCATGTAAATAGGGCCTAAATTTCATTCATTCCATGTGTGGAGGATCTGCACGTGCGCAGTACATAGGCTCAACAAAGTAAACAGAAAGCAACTAATTCTATTCAACTCCCCAGGTTGTCGCCATTACTTTCAAAGTCCTGATGGTCTTAAAATGGTTTTTGAATTTAGAGGGAAATTTTCAATTGATAAAAAAGTTTAATTCGCCAGTTTGAATTGGAGCATAAGTATATGTCACCAGGCTGAAACAACGGGAGGCTAATTAATGTCTCGCTTGTGCTGGTTATTTTGCGATTTATATGCAAATGCTGATCTAAGCTTGCCGGCTTTTGCTTCTTTTAGTTCTTAAGTAATGCTTCACATAAGAACTATAGTAAACTTCATTGTTCTGCGGCATTGGCTCTTTCCCACATAGAATATCTTTGATTTCAAGAATAGAGGAGGGGCTGACGGTTTATAATTATATTTCATTATAAAAATAAGAAAATCCATTTGCGTCAAATATATTTTAGGAAATGTTCGTGCTCAACCAATCAGAATAGCCGAAGACAATAGCTATTAATTTTGTTTCTTTAATGAAGTTCTCCAAATACAATTTCTTTAAAATGGCATGTTGTGCGATTGGGTCTCAAATACTTGAAACTTTTAAAAAATTAGACTTAATGCATCTTGAACCTTAACTTTTTAGCGGTTTTTGAGTCTAGGCCAATGAGATCTGACTAGTTGTAACAATGAAAAAAGTTGACATTCCATCGTGCATTGCCGTTCAGCACTATCCTTCTTATGCGGATTATTACTTAATAGTTGGCGGCAAATTAAATCTTTAAGAAAATTCAATAGCGCTCAAGGGTTGATAATACGATGATGATGATAATGATAATGATGATGATGATGATAGTAACGATGATCACTGATGGTTATTATTAAAAATATTTTTATTATTTTGATAAAGGTGTCTCTGGTTTTGTTTCAGTGGAAAAACTGGCGTCTGTGTTATGATTATTGGTGTAGCTTTCCATAGTTCCCCTTCACTTTGTTAATTATTGTTAGTTGTTAATTGAGATGTTCGTTGTGGTTTTAATAGGCTACATTTGAGTTTTCCCAACTTTAAGTATCGGTTTAAGTCAATTATACTAAAACTGGAAAATAATTTAATCTCCTGGGATCCTATGTTTTTGGTTGTTTTGCGCCAAAATAAAAACTTTTAAAATTAATTTTAAAATGTTGAGGTGGGGTTTGAATAATTCGACCACTGTAAATAATAGTCTGACTTATTGCACAAGGTTAAATTGTAAAAGGACAATTGAAATTTAAAAACGTATTAGGGTAGCATAAGGAATATTCATGTTATCAAAGGCAACATTAACAGTCAATAAAAATTAGCTAAAAATCCTGTAGTTTCCATTTTGCATAAAACAACTAACTGGCATGTGTAAAAATTGGAGGCTGCTTTTTTAAGACGTTAACGCTTTCTACTTGTAATGTCCCTGCTGCACTTTCATTGTCATTTCAGATATAGCCACGAGAATGAAATGAAGATACGCACAGAAGAAATACATCAACAGAGTTTAAAAAAAGCAATGTTCTTAGTAAACCAGTCACTTTTTTCAAAATGTTGAAAATTGAATATATAGGTTCTTTTACCAGTTTAAGTTCAAATAATTTAGAAGAAGAAACGACTTTTAACCATAAGTTACCCTAAAGTGGAAATAAACCGCAAGAGAAGGCAAAAAGTGCAAATCAAATCATGTAGAACTTTTTTCGTGTTAAGAGCTATAGCTCTTAATTCAATCCCCCCCCCCCCAAAAAAAAAATCAAAACACGAAAATTTTCATTTGACTTTTCGAAATTCGACTTATGAATTATATCTTTGCTTCTAAGTGCACAATTTCCCTTAGTTTCACCTGTTTTGTTCAGTTGGTAGGAAATACGAAGAAAAAGAACGTTCGGTCGTGAACTTTGGGCCGGTCCTGACAAAAAGTAATTGTCATGAGGAAAACGTTATTGCCTTCATTGTGAGGTCTGCAAATGGTTTGGATTACCTTGGCGTGGGTTAGATGAACTTGGAAGTTTGCACTACCGTCTTCGACCTTGGAACTTGAGAAACAATTGAGGAAGTTACATGTACAAGTCTTCATGTTATTAAATGTTCAAAGAAATAAGCACTATGATTGGTCACAAAGTGTTTAGTATATCGACATACATGCATAATGCACCCAGTGTACGTCATAGAACATTATATAAATGAAGAGACGAACTTGCGTTTTGTTATATAAGCACTTTGGGGTTGACAAATAGAAAACACTCGATAAGAAGAAGATGCCGGCTTCTTCTTTTTAATTCGTGTTTTCCTTTAACTCACCAATGCACTTGTCTGCGTTAACTACTCGCTTAGTTACTCACAGCGCATTCAGTAAAAACACAACACAGCTGCTGTAGGAACTCATGCTGGGGAATATCTTTGAGTCAGTCATTTGCATTTGTAAAAACCCTTTGACTGACCAAGAGTGCCAAATATCAAAATTCGAGAAAAATCTCAAATTTAACTTTCTAAAATATTGAAAAGCAAATGGTACTATGCAAAAGTTCTGCTGAAGAGGTTTCATTTGAATGAATGGTCACGCTATGGGATTTCATCAACAGACTCAAAAGTTATAACTATGCTACATGTCTCCAAGACTCTGGGAGTGACAGGGTTCATAGGGCAAGTTCAATTTACTGTGACAAATTTCACCATTTGTTTATAAAGTTTAGGACAACGCAAACAAATCACGACTTAACAAATATCAACATGACAAAAAGAAAACGAAATGAAAAAGGGAGAGCTTAATTTTTCTTAGCAACAATACCTTAACCCTATTCGGCCTGGGCTTTTTTTGAGTTCCTAAGCTTGGGGGGGGGGGGGGTGGGGGGGGGGGGGGGGGGGGAGGGCACATAGTACGTCCAAAACTGTCTCCTTTGCGGTCCGCACAATGGAACGATGACGTCATATGACGTTGTTATTAGGTAATTAGTTATACGGCCGCCATCTTGGATCCGTCATCTTGGATTTCTGAACTTTCTTAAAACCTCTTAAAAAAAAACGTCCAAATTGACGCAAAATTAATCAAAGCAATAAATAAACGCTAAATGACGTAAAAATACAAAAGTTATACCAATAAACATTGTTTTTCTTCAAAGGTATAAATATGCAAATTTCCAAAAACATGGCTATCAAAAAATTGTCATATGAAATTGTTGCCAGATAAATTTTAGGAAAAGTCACAAAGTTTGATGGCGTTTGAATACATATTAAAGAAGTTATGAATGTTGAAAGTTAGCGCTTGCACTTTGTGCCCCCCCCCCCCCCCCCAGGCCGAATAGGGTTAAAATATCGATCATTTGCTCTTGAATCATTGACAGTTAAGTGTCGGTTTGCAAACAAAGAGTCCTGTTAACTGCATTCGAAACTTAAATGGTCTGTCTTTATTAAGTTTCCCTTCGTCGCTCTCATAATTCGACAAGTCTAACTAATTTTTTGAACTGCCGTTTTCTGGCCACTAGTCGAATTACTGAGAGCGACGAAGTCTAAAAAAACTGGACTTTAAGAAAGTCTAATAGATTGCTAGCAGTCCCTCTCTGGATCGTCGAGCGGACGAGCGAATACGCAATTGGCGATCGACAGAGCGAGCGAAAGTTATGCGAGCCGAGGGGACACTGGGGCGCCTCTTTCCCCGGTTTCCTCTCACCTCGTTCGCGCGCTCCAGTTTCACTGAGCTTGTTTTCGTGATTAGCTCCCAGGGGGTGGGGGGGGGGGGGGGTACTCCCTATAATGGGCTATACGGGGATGCCCCGCCCGAAAGGGGTACCTTTTTGAGGCTGGAGGTATATGAAAGAGTAGGGATTTCATGAAGTATAGGAAAAGGTAGGGAAAACACGAGTTGAAGTATAAAAAAGGGTAGGGAAAACTGCCATTTAAGTATTAGAAAAAGGGACTTTCAAAATATATCAAACAGACGCACTTACAGGCTATATGAAAGGGGTACCATTTTCAATAAAAAATATATGAAAGGGGTACCTTTTCTGTCAAAAACGGTATATGAAAGGGCAAGGGTTCGGACCTCGGGGTGGAGCATCCCGGTACAAGACTTTGTTGAGTCCCCCCCCCCCCCCCCCCCACCCTCCCCCCGGTGGAAAAGTTGCACGGAAGGCCTTTGTCATCTTAAAAATTCGGAATATATCAGACTAAAAACTAGAGTTTTCTCAAGTTAAATGTCCAATACTGTCGCACTGTAAACGGACCGTCAGTTGCAGTTGCCGGTCCGTACGATCCGTACCAGACTACGAGCAGTCTCTCTTTCCCAGCTTAGTTCGTCGAGCAAGAGACGAAAAAACATCAGCGAACGGATAATGGCCGCGCGAAACTCGGGGCGAGGCAGGCGCGCGGGAAAAGAGAGATTGCTCGTAGTCCAGATCCGTACGGATCGTCAACCTTGCTCACGGTCCGTATGCTTGAGTCATACGGAGCGTGCATCACAAGTACACAACAGAAACAATGTACACACAACAGAGCACACAACAGAACACAGTGTGACGCTTCGTACGATTCGTGCGGTCCGTACGCTGGGCACGAAGTGGATGAGTGATCCATTTTTAGTATCACTTTGAAAAGCTAAAAACGCATCATCGATGGAAAGCGAACAATAATGCTCAAGTTTTGTTAACAATTTATGCGCTAAGTAAGTATAGATAAGCCTCTTTGGTTACGGATGCATGACTCGGGTGGAAATTGATTGGAACTTGAAAAATTGGCCAATTTTTTTAAGCCACTTTCCTTGCGTATTGGAGAAATCTCTTAAATCTGATTATGATCTCTCGCCGAGGAATCACGTTTTACTCCAAGAGATTGATTTTAACACCAAGATTATGTAAATAAAACAAAAGGTCACAGAGCTCGTCTAGGAAAAAAACAACCACGTATTTATGTTGGGAACCCTTTCGGTTTGAACGGTGCGCGCGCTAGTGACACTTATTAACTATCATAGCGCGAAAGGGCGCGTGATATCGCCTAATTCTAAGCCGACGAAGCCGTAGGCCGCGTTGGCTAAAGTAGGCGATATCACGCAAGCTTGAGCGCAATAATAGTTTTATAATTAACACATTGATAACAAAGCACAGTTTGAAGAAAAATATCCAGGCCGGTCCGACATTTTTGCATTCCTTGTGAAAATGAGAATTCACCTCCATCGTTGGATATACATGTACGTCATGTAGACATAGCGTATATTGATAACTTTTTGACCATATTTGGGCAGTGAATCAATGCGTTGAATTATAAAATAAATTATCCGCAGTAGTGATGTGCAATGCAATACTGAAAATTCACCTAAACCCCTGACAAGGCTGCCAAATTCTCCAAAAACCAAGGAGCATTTTGACGCGTAAAACATGACGAAGTGTCTTCGTTTCATTTGAACAACGGTTCACAGATTGCCAGAAACAAACATGGCCACCGATCGCTGGAAATAACGCTCTGAAAACGCCATTTCATCGTGTGTCACGTGACAAAATAATCCATGATTCTTGGAGTATTTTGCCAGTCTTGTGCGGTAGAGCCAACCTTTTTAGAAGGAGGTTGGACACTTATTGAGAATTATATAACGTAATGTCGACACTTCGAATTTTATTTTCAATAAATTGTTAAGCGTAAAAAAGAAAATCTAAATCCCAACTCAGGATTGAACCTGTGACCTCAGCTAGGCTAAGACTTAATTAGCCTACCGTATCACAGTACCACCTAGTAGCTTCTCGGGTTGTTTAGGCCTAAATTTAACTATATAAACTGCTAACCCCAACCTCAACTGAAAGCGAACCAGTTACTCCGTTATATAAGTCTCAATAAGGTGTCCGACCTCCTTCTGAGCTATGGAACCTAGACTCTTCCGTCTTGTGCAGGGGTTTCTACGCTCGCCGCCATTTTGAAAGTGGAGAAGGCCCTGGGGACGAGGTTGGGAACTCTCTACTCCACTCCACCGCGGTCAAACGTCCGAAGCATTTTTCGTTTTATTTAGTGGGATTTTATTTAATATTAAATGGAAATATGGGCAAGGATGTATAATAAAAATCAGTTGACGTTACTCAAAATGATGAGCTTTCTTCTGTTGAAAACTGACCAAAACTCTTTGCGCCTGATCAAAATTATGTTGGCAAATGGCACCGACAATTCTGCAGTTCACAGTTTTTAAACGCTTAGAACTTTTTTGGTAAACTTTCAAAACGTTTGGTAAATTGACAGTGTATTGGCAAATGAATATATTAAACTTTAAACAGTGAAAATGACAACCTTAACTTTTAAATACTTTGCTTACCTTTTGCAAATTTCTCTCTTATATAGATAGGCTTAGCCTAACAGCGAAGCTCTCTGAATAGAAAGCTGATGATAAGCTTAACTTAGGTGAAAGGTCGGAAGCAAAAGAAAAATTGGAACAAGAAGCTGTACATAGCTTGAACTCGTGCCGCTTTTATCTCATTGTAGCATTGATTCCCGAGTGTTTTGAGTGCTTTTACGGAGAAACATAAGCTTAAAATTATGTCTAATCAAAAGCTCCTGCGGGCCAACCCGTGAATACCAAATGCTAAAAGTAACGCAATATTGCGGGGTTTTTTGGAAGTTAAATGTAACGACTTTTGACAAACTCTTGGGCGAGAATCGAACTCACGTCCTTTGACTTCCTCTGGCTCTATTGTCCCATCGTTTACCCACTACATTACCTAGGATTTGGCTAGTTACCGAGGTCAAATTTTGTTATTTTAACATAGATATGCGGAAAAAGTTTACATCTAAGTGATGGATCGAGCCAGCAAGTGAGTGAGTGAATTTGTCGTCGTCTCCGATAACCCGTTTATTACGCTACGCGTCTACGCGTATTCACTGGTTAAGAAGTAAGACCACACTGCATTCACTACATTCAGTAGCCGACACTTCAAATCGATCGCTAAGCAAATTGCAAGTTATATAAAACAAAAAACCTGCCGGAACAAAAATCCCACAGGAATAAGCGGCGAACACAATATCAAACGGATCCATCCATGAACGCCTTGCATTGTCTTGAAAACTTGCAATTGTACGCTGTAGTTCTTTCTTTTGATTCTGAAGTCAACACACAGAGCAATTTTTCGGTATTTATTTTTTTCTGAAGCATCTCAGCGGTCCGGAATCCTAAATCCTTGAATCTGATTGGCCAACTACGCGCGCTCCAGCGGTCCGGATTTTCCCATCCGGACCCCGCGTACGGACCGCTCCTAATTTTACAGAAAGATTTTGTTGTTTAAAGCTTCATATCATTGAATTTTCTCATAAATTATGAACCCAGACGAAAGCTAGTAAAGCGAAAGTGAATTTTTATTGGCCAGATATAATATTTAACGACACAAACAAAGAAAACAATGAAGAAAACCGGCAAAGTTTCATCATAGCTGACATCGGCTGACATGCAAAGACCAGACAACACGCTGAAGATCTTAACTACGCTTAAACCAGGTACAAAAAGACTCAATGAAGAAAGACAGAACAAACTAAATGGAAGGAGAAATCAGCCGTAAAAATAAAGGCCAATTTTATTCCTCGAAAAGGCGAGTACAAGTTTCGATTTTATGATTTATTGATTTTATAGTTTTTGGGTTTGTTGTTGTTTTTTACAAAGCGGCATTTGTGGCAAAACATTACTATAATAAGATGCAATCTAGCGCTTTTTTACAAAGGTTTTGACTCCATTCGGTTTAAGTGTTCTTATTTTTCTGGTTGTGTTTTTTCTCCTAATAGAGATTCTGTGAATTTTTTATTAAAAAGTCTTTTGTCATTCTGGTCTTGTACTAGGTTTGTTGTCAATAATTTACACGCCACTTAGCGATCGGATTTTACGAGATAATTTGTACTTTCACTACATTGCTCGGTTTGTATACTTTTATTTCTCGGTTTTTACCTTCTTTTATCTAAATTCTATAAGTTTTCATTCAAGAAAACATGATTTTTAAATTAGAATAGCTCAGTTTAAGCTTTCTCCCCGCTATAAATAAATTACGCTCGACTTTTCTTTGTAATAGAAAAATTTGAAAAGTTTTTAAAGTTATAATTCAGCTTTCCACGGCTTCGCTGTAGGCAATCCTCACCGAAGGCAAACACAAGAGCCGTTTATTCTACCAAGAGACATAAACTGATAGCAATGAGTTCACTTTGCACATTAATTTTTTTTGTTTATGAATGGAAAGTTGTGAAGATTACCGAGTTAATTTAGATTTTGCGCGCGTTCTGTCAGTTTAGCTGTACGCGGCGCGTAAGAAACATTTCTTGGAAAGCTGTACATGAATGATTTTCACGGCGAATCGCAGAATTAAAGTAGGAAAAAAATAAATAAGTTATTTACCGGCCTAGGTCGGTCCGTATAGGAAAAAACTGTGCCCTCGGTCTTGAGTACGGCCCTCGGCCTACGGCCTCGGGCCGTACTCAAGATCTCGGGCACAGTTTTTTCCTATACGGACCTCCCGGCCGGTAAATAACATATATGTATTTCATGGCTGAAAGCCATATAGTCGTCGACATAAACTAAAATATGCATGGATAAATTTGCACGCGCTAATGTGACACGAAAGAAAAAAGAAAACTCAGAGCCGAATTTACAACTCGTGGGCTGCGCCACGATTAATTAAGATTGACGACCGGGCTATTTGTCAGTTTTAGCAATTCTCAAAACAGTATTACGTGACCGTCTGCGCATTACACAAAAGCTCACAAAAACAACTCTTCTCGGTGTAGAATAACTAGACAAGTATGACTAATTTCCGAATACTCACACCAGTTGCGTATCGAAAATTGCCCGAGAAATTAAACTGATTTAGAACTCAAAATTGCAAAACATACACAGACATCTTTGCGCAAGGCGACGCGAGTGAAGTTAGAACTATAAAATCCAAGTCTTGTTTTTTTGCATAAAATCGCTTTTCAACCTATGTAATGAATGACCAAACAAAAAAATGGACAACAAAATCTTCTTTTGAAAAATTTATTTAAATATCCGTTAGTTTATGTTTCAAAGAAAAGCGCACCATATTAGCGCATCGAGGAGCTGTCTGGCTGAGCACATGGCGAAATTCAATGCAAGATGTCAAACCGACTGAATTTGAGCACGTTTTATAAACATTTATTCAAAACTAACAAGAATATAAAGCGTTTTCACTTGACGTCATGGCCGCCATATTGGTGTTCCCGTACAAAAGAATTTTAATTAACTTCTTTTGTTAGGAACACCAACATGGCTGCCATGGCCTTTGTCATTTGAGTCCCACGGGACTGAAGGTCACGTGAGTGAAAACGCTCTATAAAGAAAAAGTCAATCACAAATTGATATCAACATAACAATTCTCATAGACAAATGTAATTTTCTTTTACCGTTAAGTGCCTCGGCTGCTTGAAAATTCTTTAAACTCTTCTCGCTTGACTTGCAGAGTTACGCAGCCTCAAATGCGGTCTTGACCACTGTTTGGGAAATGTAAAACCTGTCTTAAGTAGCACACCACGAAACAAATGCAGAGAAAAACGATTTTGCAAACCGTTTTCTCCGCTAAACACAACAAAAGTATTTACTGTAGCTGACGTGACCTCGGCCATGTAGCCACGCGAAAAACGAAGCCTCGCTTTGGTTTGAAAATTGTTTGCGACGTCATACGCGTATGTTTTGCGACGTCATAAGCGCCCGCGAGTTAGCCCTGCGCGACGGACGGACGGACGGACGGACGGACGCGACCGCGAGCTAATCCCCGCGAAACATTCCGCTAGCCATGACCATGAAAAATTACGGGCATGGCTCTATGAATATGGAGCTCCGCTCCGCTACTAATCTTATTTTGTGTTTCCCTGACAGTTCAACAAATGTTTTTATTCAGAAGACGAAATGAATTGTAGGAAGCGACCTAATGGGCGAATATTTGCTGACGTCATTGTTTACATTTTGTTTCATTATCATACGAATTTACGTAGAGAAGGCATCGTGCTAAATCATATTCACTTGAAACGTTGAAAGGGCTTGTTAGAACGTAGTAATGTACCCAATCTTTAGCTCTTTTGATGTGGGCCGCGTCACGCGAAAAGGGCCCGGACGACACGACACGTGATTTCGAGTAATTTGCATTTGAAAATGGCGGAAGCCTTGCGGTATGTGCATTCAAGGCGCGATTTCTACGGTTTTAATTTTTATTTCCGGACTTTTTTCGCTCCCATCATATTATTTAGGGATTGAAGTGGGCAAAAAAGCTGAAAACTCAAAATCAAGAAAATATGTCATCCGGTTCCTTTTCGCGTTACGCGGCGCATGTTATCATTTAAGGTGGCTCAATAGTCTAAAAATAATCATTTTTTGCACAATTTATATGGCCAATTGGATTCTTGTAAAATAATCTAAGTTACTTAACTGGATGTAACATCCTTTAAGGTTTCCAGTTCTAAAGTTTGAAATGAATTCTTAAAAATTCAAAGGAGCAATTCTTAAAAATCTAAACACACAAAATTCGACATCCTCCATAATAAGGGATATTGGGAACCAAACGTCTCATCTAGAAAACACAATACAAATCTTAAATCTTAAATGCAAGTTGATAATATCTTTGACTGTGAAATGAGCTACTTTACATGCTAATGCCAAAGATGTTGTAAAACACAAAATCAAAGGATACAAAATCCTTTCGTTTTTTAGCCTATCGAGAAGGAAAGAAGAAATTTTCATCCATCCAAAACTGCAGAATTGCAGGTGGCAAAAACGCTAATGAGCCATACGTTCCTTGTAAAATGTCGAGTTTTGAAAACAGCCCATTGCAGAAAGGGTATTTAGTATATCGGGCTAAAATTTACAGAGAAAGTTAATTGTGCTAAGCAATGCCCTTTCAATATTCAGAGTTGATTTTTTGCTGCTCGATTAGAGAATGATGCGCATATGCTAATGAGGCAAAAATCGTAAATGAATATTCGCCTTATTACAAACCTCGACTTATTTCAAGATGTGAGTTTTCAGCGACTTCTACACGAATTTAATCACTAAAAGGCTATAATATAAGTCTTTCGGACAAAGGTGGACACATTAGGTAAAGGAGAAAAGTAAATGCATTATTCTGTTGTTATGCGTAAACTTTATTACACGTCAGTTTTTCCCGTTTTTTCTATTGAACCATATATATTATTTATTATAACCAACAACTAATAAGACAGCTTTATTCGTCTTCATGTATTGTAATCGTCTTGAGGTATATCACTTTTCCGCTTCATACAAAATACCTGAAATATTAACAAAAGGAATAAAGTCAAGTTGAAATATCAATGTTCGGGGTTTGGGTGTGGGTGTGTATTGTTTGAAGAAAGGTAACAGACCTCACTTCCCCTTGCTGTACGTTCTACAGCTCGTTATCAGCCGCGAGCTGTAGATGAAATCCTAAAGTGTGACCGGCATTCAAATGAAAGCTATCGAGCAGTACTTTCCTGTGGTGCGCGCTGTTTATTATGCTCTACAAGGTGATTCAAACTTTTGAGTCTGTGGAGGAAATTCTAAAGTGTGACCATTCAAATGAAAGCTACTGAGCAGTACCTTCCTGCGGTGATGGTTATTATGCTGTACCAAGGTGATATTAACTTTTGAGTCTATGGATGAAATCCTAAAGTGTGACCATTCAAATGAAAGCTATTGAGCAGTACTTTCCTGTGGTACTGTTTATTATGCTGTACACGGTGGTTATATCTTTTGAGTCTGTGAATGAAATCCTTTAGTGTAACCATTCAAATGAAAGCCACTGAACAGAACTTTATTTTCTGTGGTACTATTCTATGGTGGCCCTAACTTTCGGGTCTGTGAATGACTTTGTAAGTGCGACCACTCACTATGGAAGTGAAAATGTTAACAGCCATACCTCTGTGAAAACAATTAGATCCACATTTCGTTGTCCGAGCCTCTCTTCGCTCGTCCATAGGACCCAGCATCTTCTCGATCCGGTCTCTCCCGGCGCGGAGCATTGCGTCACCTTGATCCACAAAAACACCAGCAACCAGAAGAATTACTAGAACTGTAACGAGTACTTTATTCATGGTGAAGATTGGAGGTCTGAAAATTGAAAATTGGCCAAACATGGCATGAAATATGGTGCAGTAAAATGTTAAATATGAAAAGTCATTATTGTAAGCATAAGAAAACAGGTAAACATTTTGTCTGTGTGCTCTGATGGAGTTGAAACTGGGCTACAAAGCGTGTAATGGGGTCTTAATTATAATTTCTCAAAACATTTTTGCCTGTAAAACTTGTCAATGTCAGAGAGAAATAAATAAAACGTAACTCTGAATTTTGCACATAGAATTCTCGAATATTTTTTCAAGATTTCTTTGATTATAATGGTGAAGTGTCACGGGATTTGGTGTCATTTTAAAGACCAAAACATGTTTTTGTATTAACAGAAACCAAAAAATAAAGGTCCAGTTTTGTTATAAATTACCACCCTAGTGTTCCAAAACTGTCAATAAGTGTCTCTAGTCATAACTGCCGGGGTCTGAATGAATTGCAACTTAAAGAAAGTTGGTCTGTTTTTTCAAGTTGCGACATTTTCGGTTTGAAATGTGTTACAACAGACCATGATTTGTTCCTCTTTCTAGAATTGGCCAATTTCTCTCTCTTGGTGTTTTAGTATTAGAGCAGTTTTCAATTGAGTGTGGTAAAACCAAAACCAAAGTAATTACTCTGACCAATCACAGCAGTCGTAAACAATCCAATGAACCAATCAGAGCTTCAAGCAATTACATGTCGGCGGCACCAAGCGCGGGAAAACGCGTGCGAGCAAGTCACGATTGGTTTTGCTTTACTTCTGATTGGTCGAGAAATTGGCGCGAGATTTTTTAGCCAATCACAAAGCGTAGCAATGCAAAACCAAAGCAATTGTGTAGTTACTTTTGACACTCAATTGAAAACTGCTCTATTTTGTAAATAAATAAATTAAAGGTATTGTAACATTGTTTCGACCAAAAAGGTCAACATCCTCGTGACGCTGTCCTTTAGCAATTCTATTCATCGATAAATAATCATGATTTATGCCTCAGAAATATTTTCTTACCGTTCTGCGCCTGAAATCCGTCTTCTTCAAAGCTAAGGGTTCAATAGGTTTTAGCTAAGTGTCAACCAGCAAAATATGGGCTTAATTTATAGGCGAAAAAAACAGCACTTCATTATTAGCAAATCCAACGAATGCGTGGTAAGCATGGATTAAAATTTTAGATAAGAAAAACAATAGCTTAATGTGTCCAAGGATATACGTTAGTTGTCTTACTAATGTACACGAAGAAATCAATTGTTTTTGCTGGGTTGTAAATTAATTTATAAATTAATTTTACGTCTTATTTGCGACATCTTACTGGCGAAAAACCAGCGTGATGCCTCATAGATGCCAGTTTTGTCATCTTTTGGGTATGAATTTTCAGAATACTAATTACTAAGACGGAAAACGGATATAATTTGCGATTTTCGCAGCTTCCTTTTTTCTGTTTTTATAATCTGTTTCTTTTCTAAATTTAAAATAAATAGCCTCGTTAAGCCTTTAATGAAATTCGCGTCAAAATTCGACATTATGTGCCAAAGATACCTAGCTGCCATGATTATAAATAGATAACTAACTCTCGATCTCGTTTCTTACGATCAAGGAATATCGCAGATATTATCTGTTTTATGGAATGGAATATATAAAACGCTTTGTTATATTCCTATCAGCTTCATATAAAAGTAAGGCACAGTGTTATACATAAACTAGAGGAACTAACTTTTCCTTAATTATCTCTACAATTTGCTATGAAATTGTTATATCGCGGCTTCGCTTTTTTACATTGTTTTAAAAATCTAACAATTGTACTATTTATTTATAAGCACGTACTATTTCAAAAGAAAAATCGTTTGGATATTTCTCAATCGATAACTGTGGAACAAAATATTATATTTGATTTTCGTGGTAAAATCTGCTATGAATTATCGAAATTCAGTTCATCAGTTTAATTCACAGGATAAAACTGATAAGACTTTAACGTGGCTTATTCCCACCAGATAATTTAGAACAATTTTAGTAAAGTAAAAAATATTTAATTTATATTTATTAATAAAATTAATTCAATAGCCACGCTTGTACGTTTTTCCACGAAAAATTGTGAAGAAACTGAATAAGGTAATAAAGGTTATCTATAAACCATTTACATTTAAAAAGGTTTGGAAACTTATAATTAATAGAATCTAAACTAAAGTGAATATAAACCAAACTGAGCTCTCAGAAAAAAAAGGGTAATTCTTGACACATTGCAAAAACTGTTGTTTGTTAGCTAATGTGTTGTGGTGTTGATATTCGGTTTAAAATTCTTTTGAATCTTTTGTTTCACGTCATTTGGTGATCGCTTCATCCGCAACAGGCAAATGAATGTCGAAGAAAGGCTTGACTTGTTTTAAAAACGCTTCTGCAAACTAAATGATTTGTGGTGTTTAATACTTCTCCGAACTTGAAGTTTTAAACCCTTTTTCTCCACCCTTATACACATTAACAAAAGCTGCAAGCAACGTTCATAAAAGAACTGATAAAAGACATCATTGAAAATATTTTTATCGCCCTCCTATAGTTAGCGCTGTTTCTAGTTTACTCTAAGAAGTAAAATCATCGCTTTTAAAGAAATGTTATAACAGAGGCAATTAAAACCATAAATTAATAAAAGCTCTAACTTAAAAGAGGAGAAATATATTTTAGTCTAAATCAAGGATTCATAGCGAATAAAACTGTGCATCGGCCGGCCAAACTAAACTCGTTTGGAAGATAAAAGTAATGAACTAATTTTATCATATGTGTTAGGTATCATTTTGCAGTTATTTCCGCATTTCTAATTAATATGAAAACCCAACTTCAAAATCATAAACAATACTCTAAATCTTTTTTCCGGGTCATAAAACTACCAGGCTACTATTTGACGTTAACAATTGAAACTTATTTGGTTTGCATGAAACGACAGAATCAATGAAAATAAAAAAATAAGATCATTTTGTGCCCCAAATGCTAAAAGAGTTATGCAAAAAGCTAAAAATGTTTTATAAATCAAAACATGACAAAAATTAAAGAAGATAAATAACGGGAAATTAAAATGTAATACAATACATATCTTTATGTCCATACAATTGTAATATTAATGAAATTTACCTTTTTTTGTAAAAACTTATAACTCTTATAAACATGGCTGGCACATCTAATTAATTGTCATTTTTTTTTTTTTTTTTCATAAATACTCGTTTATTTCAACACATACATTACTAACTTACAATACATGTTACATTCCATTACTTACGATTAATTACAGTACCATACTTACAATATGATACAATGCATCAACTTACTAACAATACTTCACGTTACATCAAGTTGCTACATTACTTACATTTTGTATACTTGATTAATGAGTTATGTCTTTAGGGAAATACTGCTAGGGCTAAACTTTCTTCATATTAAGCTAATAGAAAATAGAAACGAGGCATAGGAGACAAGTTGGCAATCAGAAAAAAAAACTTACAAAGTTCGTGAAATTCTGAAAGGTTAGGTCCTTGCCCTGTGTTCTACAGATCCAAATAAAATAACGCGCAATCAAAAAATAGACATCCAGTTGGTTTTTCTTAAAAACTTTAGTATTTAAGCCTAATATTATGGTTGAAGTAAAGTTAATAGTCTCTATGTCTGCGATGCCTTTGTCAGTGATGAGCCATTGCTTAAAACTTTTCCAAAAGCGTGACGTCACATTGCAAGACCAGAAAAGGTGGATTAGGCTCTCCACCTCACTTCTACAGAAAGTACACATGTCATTCTCTTTTATTCCTATTTTCTTCAAGAAATCATTTGTTGCCAGTCTTCTATGAAGTAGTTTGAATTGAAAAGTATTTAGTTTAGTTATTTTGGTACAGTTGAAAGACAGTTGGTATACTGACTCCCAATCAATTGTTTCCATATTTTCTACCTCGCAATCCGCACACCATTTGTTTTGACTACGGTAAGGGGGTTGCTGCTTTAGATCAATAAGTTTTTCATAGACTACTCTATTTGCCTTATTAGACTTTACAAAACGTTCAAGAAAACTTTCGAACTTGGTGTTCCTATCTAAAAGACGATCTTTGTTTGTTTTCTCTAAAGCTTTCACTACAGATATTAGACTATGGAAAGTAAGAAAATTTGTTTGAATATTGAAACGATCTTTTAATTCTTGGAGTGAGAGGTAGGTGTTGGAATCTTTCATTATATGCGCGACATTTTGGACACCTTTAGAAAACCAATACTTGTAATATACAGGTCTATTTCCGATTCTTATCAAGGAATTATACCATAAGCTCGTTGATAGAAAGTGGTCAATCGAGTTCACGTCCGAATCATAACTTATTTCCGACCAAATATTCAAAATTTCGGCCAAAAATTTGTCCGAGATACTAGTTGTAAATTTAGACATGTCGTCTTTGTTAATTGTCATTTTTTAGGAGCCGGACTTTGAGAAAGTTTAAGGAATACTGACGAATCGAATCGATATCGTTTCGGTAAAAACTGTTCGGATGGCCTTAGGGCTGGTCGCACTACAGTCAAAAACAAAAATTAGCCCGTGCAAAAATCGAGGAAAACCAAAGAAACCGCCCCGGTGGGACACGCTTTTTGTGGAATGTTTTTGTTTTTATGTCATATTTCACGGGCTAATTTTTGTTTTTGACTGTAGTGCGACCAGGCCCTTAGTCATCTTAAAAATTGGTAATAAATAAGATTAAAAACTAGCTAGAGTTTTCTTAAGTAAAAGTTTGCCTCGAACTTTCGAAACGTCGGGAAATTTAACGCCTTTTGTTTTCGGAGAAATAAAAATGTCGTTTTGAATACGAAATAAAGTCAACTAGGATTTTCCGAGAGCGGAGACAGCAACTAGTAAAGTCGGGGAATAATATTTCTTTCCCTAAAATTTTCTGCCGCTGAAACTGATTCAGCTCATACTGTATTTATTTAGCTTTCACATCGTTTTCTTCAAAGGCACCAAAACTATATGGAAAAACAGTAGAACGCCATTTCAAGCGTTTTTACATCACTGGTTGGTGATTCTCTTTATTACAACTTTCCGCTCATCACATATTGTCTTGGAGAAACAAGTAAAAACAAAGAGGTATTTTAGAGAAAAGCAGGGTTATACGCCAGAGTATTCATGTTTCCCATTCTTAATTTTTTGGATCCTTTAAGAGAGAGACAAAAAAACAATAGAAACTGACGAATAAATTGCCCATCCATTTAAAACAGAGTTTCCGCTGAATAATTCGCCATGGTCATTAATGACCACTTAATCTAAGCTTTTGATTGTGTTTTCCCTAAATGATAACACGTTTATCTCCTTCTTCGCAAATGCATAAATGGATGAAATTTAGTTCCTCTGTAGTGAATTGATTTTGCAATAATCTGCCAAATGTCTAATCTCTTGCTGTGATATTTAGTTTGCCGCTTTTTGCAAATGCATATTTAGAATTTAATAGACAAAGTTGCTACATCGATTTTTGAATTCTCAGTCCTTGAATTTTGATTCCTACCCACAATTTGAGTCTGTGTGGCTGTTCTTTGATATGGTACTACACAATTAAAATTGTGCGAGGTGGTACTAACTATAAAGAGTCTGTGGATAAAATCCTAAACTGGCATGTTCATTTAAATGAAAGCTTCTGAGCAGTACTTTCTTGTGATACTGTTTATTATGCTGTACAAGGTGATTCTAACTTTTGAGTCTGTGGACAAAACCCTAAAGTATGACCATTCAAATGAATCAAAGCTATTGAGCAGTATTTTCCTGTGGTATTGTTTATTATACTGTACAAGGTGGTTCTAACTTTTGAGTCTGTGCAAAAATCCTAACGTGTGACCATTCAAATGAAAGCTATCAGAAAGTAGTTTACTGTGGTACTGCTTATTACTCTGTAAAAGATGAATATGAATTTTAAGTCTGTAGAGAATTTATCAAATAGTTTTCCCTGCGGTGTTGTTTATTATGATTTTTGGTTCTGTGAATGATATTTTCATATGACTGAAAGTTGTAAAGCAGAACTGCCAAGGGTTTGAGTTGTTAGTTTATTACTCGTGGCGGAGCACACGAGTTGTAAATCCGGCTGTGACTTTTCTTATTTTTTTTTTCGAGTCACATTAGCGCATGCAAATTTATGCTCGCATATTTAAGTTTATGTCGACGACTATATGGCTTTCAGCCATGAAATACAAACCGCAACATCTCTCCGTGTCTTGACTTGAGAATCAAAATAAAGAACTACAGCGTACAAGTGCACGTTTTCAAGACAATGCAAGGCGTTCATGGATGGATAGGACCTTTTGATATTGTGTTCGCCGCTTATTCCTGAGGGATTTTTGCTCCGGTAAGTTTTGTGTTTTATATAACTTGCTATTTGCTTACTACGATCGAGCTTAAGTGTCGGCTACTGAATGCAGTGAATGTAGTGTAGTCTTACTTTTAAACCCGTGTATACGTGAAAGCGTAATGAACGGTTATCGGTAACGGTGGCTAAATAAAACTCACTGAATCACTCGCTCGCTCCTTCCATCAGCTGTAAACTTAGTGACTATATGCTTTGTTACGAATACGTTTCGTAACAACAACAACATGAATCCAGCGATCACAATCATTAATTTGATGTAAACGAATATAGACAACAATAAGCTTACAGATGTTTCGCATTTGGAGTTTTTAGTGCAACATTAAAATCGATCTAAAAGGATTTTGACACCAAAACACGCGTTTCGATGCGTATCTAGATTAAAATGATAAAATTTAGTATTATTTGAGCATCAGTGTTTTTCTCGATAGCCTAGTGGATTGATGCTATGGCTTGGCTCCGGAAGGCCCGAGTTCGAGTCTCGCTCAAGTCCTTTTTATTTCTTTTTTTTTTTTCTTTTTTCCAACTGAACATTATGAAAGTGATGCACTGTTTTTATTCGTTCGTGAAAAATCCTTACGTTTAATTTTTTTTTAAAAATATCGAACCATGTCAGTGAGAAAACGTAAGCTTACGGCAATATTGCGTTACGCGTTAGCATTCTTCTTTACGGGTTGGCTCTTAGGAGCCTTTGATTAATAGACATAATTTTAAGCTTATGTTTCTCCGTAAAAGCACTCAAAACACTCGGGAATCAATGAGTTAAAGGCGCCACGAGTTCAAGCTGTGTACAGCTTCTTGTTTTCTTTAAATTTTCCTAAACTTTTACCATGATTTTCTTAGAAGGTAATTTAAACGGGTAAAGCTTACCATACCTTTTTATTCCCTGGTGTATAACACGTTTCGGTTGCCTAGAACACTACAAACATACATGCATGTTTACCTGACAATTCACCAAGAAGTACGTTAAAGGAAAATTAAAACTAAGTACCTTTGTCATGCACGAAATGTTTATAGAAAACTTAGAGGAAGATATCAAGGAAATTTTCGAAATGAGAATCAACCATAATCTGAGTTTTACTGAGTTTTTGATGACACAATGTGATAAACTTGAAAAGATTGGCTCAAGTTGCATTACATTTCTATCCTGATTTTCTGCAGACACCTATTTTTACTATTTTGCCAATAATAGAGTAATAGGCCAATTTCGATATATTAAAATTGATCGTACTTGGCTTCGAGGCTTAGGGAAATAAAACAAAAGAAATCACACTGAGGTCCATGGATAAATAACTTAAGTTTCTTTGGTTTTATTTCCCTAAGCCTCGGAGCAAAGTTAGAATTTAGATATATCGAAATTGTATTGTAAACAAAATGGACCATTATTTTTGGGTTTCTACTGTAATAAATATGCCTTTTGGGCTTTTTAATGTTGATCTTTGACGCAGCCCCTTAACTCTTTCACTCCCAGAGTCAATTATGGCGACATGTAAGTAGTTCTAACTTTTGAGTCTGTTGACGAAATCCTATCGTGTGACCATTCAAATGAAACCTCTTCAGCAGTACTTTTGCATGGTACCATTTGTTCTAACTTTTGAGTCTGTGGACGAAATCCTATCGTGTGACCATTCAAATTAAACCCTTTCAGCAGTACTTTTGCATGGTACCATTTGTTCTAACTTTTGAGTCTGTTGACGAAATCCTATGGTGTGACCATTCAAATGAAACCACTTCAGCAGTACTTTTGCATGGTACCATTTGTTCTAACTTTAGAGTCTGTGGATGAAATCCTATGGTGTGACCATTCAAATGAAACCTCTTCAGCAGTACTTTTGCATGGTACCATTTGTTCTAACTTTTGAGTCTGTTAATGAAATCCTATGGCGTGACCATTCAAATGAAACCTCTTCAGCAGTACTTTTGCATGGTACCATTTGTTCTAACTTTTGAGTCTGTTAATGAAATCCTATGGCGTGACCATTCAAATGAAACCTCTTCAGCAGTACTTTTGCATGGTACCATTTGTTCTAACTTTTGAGTCTGTTAATGAAACTTCAGTACTTTTGCATGGTACCATTTGTTCTAACTTTTGAGTCTACTGATGAAATCCTATGGTGTGACCATTCAAATGAAACCTCTTCAGCAGTACTTTTGCATGGTACCATTTGTTCCCGGCTAACTTTTGAGTCTGTTGATGAAATCGTATCGTGTGACCATTCAAATGAAACCTCTTCAGCAGTACTTTTGCATGGTACCATTCGTTTTGCAATATTTTACAAAATGAAATTTGGGACTTTTTTAGAATTTTGATGATTGGCACTCTTAGGAGTCAAAGGGTAAAAAGCATTATTGTTCAAAAACAAAAATTATCACTTTTGTCCCATTTTCATCAATGAAAATGAAAACCAAGCAGTTACGGTCCAGGTTTATTGGATGACCAGAACGAAATGGGTTACAACTTAAAAATCTAAATTGAAGCGATCATTTGCTTGTTGTTTTTTTATTTCTACAAATTCATCGGCTTGCAAACAATAAAAAGATAGATTATATGTTCTACTCAAGAAACTTTATTTTCCTTTTTTAGGTCTCTATTTCACACTTATATTGTACATGATCCGCGTCGTCATGGTTAAATAGTTCGTTCTCTCCCTTAGCTTTAGCTTTTTTTACATTGTTTTTGTTGTGCTATTGAACTAACCGCATCTAGTGGAAGTGTATATGCAAGAGCTTGTTTTGATCATCCCTTTAACTTCTCACTTTTCGGGTCTTTCCACCCTATCTGTAAAAAAAAAAACAACAACAACAAAAATGAAAAGAACGTTTTTTGTGTGTGTAAGTGAAACCATTGGTATTCGCGACTCCAGGAAGTTTCGGGGCACTAGCTTTAGGCACTGAGATTTCTTGGATCGTTTGGGTAACCAATATAAGCTATGATTGGTTAAGTGTTACCATTCAAATGAATTAAAGCTATTGAGCAGTACTTTCTTATAGTACTGTTTATTATGCTGTGCAAGGTGGTTTTAACGTTTGAGTTTGTGGATGAAATCCTGAAGTGTGCCCATTCAAATGAATTAAAGCTACTGAGCAGTACTTTCCTGTAGTACTGCTTATTATGCTGTACAGTTCTAACTTTTGAGTCTGTAGATGAAATTCTATGAGTTTGACCATTCACTATGGAAGTGAAATTGTTAACAGCAATACCTCTGTGCTAACAGTTTGAACTACATTTCGTTGGCCGAGCCTCTTGTCGATCCTTCATAGGACCCTGCATTTTTTCTGAGTATGTAGATGAAATGCTATGTGTGACCATTGAGATGAAAGCTGCCGAGCAGTACTTTCCTGTGGTGCTGTCTGTTATGCTGTATAAAGTGGTTCTAACATTGATTCCGTGGATGAAATCCTAAAGTGTGACCATGCGTTCAAATAAAAGCTACTAATGGCCCTGTCACACTATTGCGCATCGTACTAGCGTATGCCAGCGTATGAAAAATATCACTCATACGCTGGTATACGCTGACATACGCTAGGGGTACGTTAGGCATAGGTTGTATACGTTTCAAGCACGGTCGCATGCCGTGGCATACGCTGGTATACGTCGAGGGAGAAATTTTTTTTTAAGCATGATTAAAAATTTTGTGCGTATTCGAACGTATGGTTTACATGTTAGGCATACGCTGAATACGCGATAGTTACCCTAGAGGTACGTTACTCATAGGTCAAGTACGCTGGTCATACGCTGTATTTTCAAGGGTATTTTGTGCGTATGAAAATTATTTTATGAATTTTCATACGCAACTCATACGTTTCTCTCATACGCAATAGTGTGACAGGGCTTTAAGCAATACATTCCTGCGATACTTAACATTCTCACCTCTTTTAAAGTAAACAGGCATTGCAGGGTACACTTCTTGCTCCTGTTGTGGTTCCGCCCAACGCTGTGGCCTCTCAATCTTGTCCCTCCCGGCCCGAAGCAAGGCCTCACTATGCTCTACAAACACACCAGCAATCAGTACGACCACTAGCACTGTAAGAAGTGTTTTGTTCATGATGATAGACTTTCTGACTTTTCTGAAAAAAAAAAAAGAAAGAAACATTAAGGTATCTTCTTCTTTAACTCTTCAGCTGCAAAACAAAATTCAAGAAAAATCCCAAATTTCATTTTGTCAAGTCTCTTGATTTTGTAAAATATTGAAAAACAAATGGTACCATGCAAAACTACTGCTGAAGAGGTTTCATTTGAATGGTCACACGATAGGATTTTGTCAACAGACTCAAAAGTTAGAACAAATGGTACCGTGCAAAAGTACTGCTGAAGAGGTTTCATTTGAATGGTCACACCATAGGATTTCATCAACAGACTCAAAAGTTAGAACAAATGGTACCATGCAAAACTACTGCTGAAGAGGTTTCATTTGAATGGTCACACGATAGGATTTTGTGGACAGACTCAGAAGTTAGGACTCCATAACTGACTCTGGGAGGGAAAGGGTTAAACTTTAATCAAATGTCCCTGAAAACACTTAGCAGGCCCATGGGCAGATTTAGCTTAGTTTAAATATGTGTATCAAATTGTTTTTCGGATTGGTTTGATTGGAGCTCTATGAATAAAAAAAATGTAGAATTAATTTTCTGCCTGAAAAAAAAAACGATAGCTGTTAACCGCAGTCAAACTGTGAGCAACTCAATGTCTTCATTACCTGGCGGCTGACCGCGAGAATTTCCCGCGTAAAAATTAAAAGTAAACCATTACTTTAACAACAACCCGGTGTCACAATAAAAATTTCGAGAACGACAGAATACGTTAAAAACTAAGAAACTTCCTTTGAAGACAAGGTTTTTACTTTGAGACCTCAAAGCTCATAACTTTTTCCTGAGTCTGTGAGTTCACTAAAACATTATGCAATTTGCTAATTACGTTTTAAACTTTTTTAAAGCGAAGTTTGAATGCTTGAAAACCGCAAAACCAGTTTCACATGGCTTTGGTTTGGCGTATGCGCAGATATTTGACCGCGGTAGAGGTTAGCTGTGGCCCACTACAGGCAAATAAGACTTCCTGCTGTCAAAATTTAAAAAAATCGAAATTCCCCAATCGCATGCATTTGACCCCACCCAGCCTAGTTACCAGGAAAAAAAAAACAAGGCTGTGTCACGCCCTAATAAAGTCAAAAGAGGAGAACGAAATAGAAATGAAAGAGAATCTCATACATCTATTAGCATCTGTAAGCAAGTTTTAAGCAAGGTGAACGTTAGAATAGGTTTAAAGGGGAAAATACCAAGGGGAGTTTTCCCCTTTTGGTCAAACCTGTACTACATATTTGACTAGGTATTTTTCAGAGCTTTTACACAAATTACTCCTAAGTGCACCGAGATGAAAACATATCGAGTGATTTGGTGAAGAGAGAAAAGAAATGAGATTTACAGTCAAAATATATACTCAGCGCGTTCCATTTGGGAATGACTTCCATCGGGAACGGATTGCATTATTGAAATCAAAATTCAGGTTTAAAGTTGATTATTGGCATCTACCAATGGTAGCTTAATTCTAAATAACGAATGTTGATTGATTTATTTACTGACATCAAAAGTTCACAGGCGAAATACGCAACCGTTGGCCGCTGTTGGTTTCAGTGAATTCAGTCGCTTGGACTTCATAGGAAATTTTCTTCGCTTTCCGTTTTTTCGAATGGGGCTACCGTTGGAAGATTCCAATAATCAATTTTAAATCTGAATTTTGATTTCAATAAAAGCAATCCGTTCCCGATTAATGAAAGTCATTCCCAAATGATAAGCGGAACGCGCTGAGTATTTAGACTGTAAGTGATTTTTCTAACGGAAGCAAGGGGAAAACTTTAAAAAATTGGCCATTTTTTTCAAGGCGCAATCCATTTTTATCCATGCTCATCCGCAGGCAAAGACACGCTTTGATAGTTTCATTGCGCAAGTTAAGGGTTAACAAAACTGAAGCATTATTTTTAGATTTTCGTTGATAAAAATATATATTTTTTGGCTTTTCAAAGCGATGCTTAAAATTGGTGAAATTCCCTTTTAAAGGAAAGACATTCAAATTAAATACATTGAGCAATACGTTCTGAACTGTCTGTAAGTTTTCACAATTTTACAACATCAGTTACCTTTCAGATTGGTTTCAAGTTTTAGGTTGTAAATATTGGTCGTGTAATAGTTTTTACAAACTGAGAAAACATAATCACAAATTCATAGATTTCTTAGATTTCTTCAAATCTTAGGAAACTACAAAATAACAATTCAGTAAAGAAAATGATACGCTTACAAGCGGATTATAAAACAACGAAAGAAAAGGAGGTTATATGAGGAGGATTAAAACAAAATATAACTTGTAGACTAGAAAGCTTTGGGTTGTTCTTTATAAATAAACAAGTCGGAGTTCGCAAAATACTAATTAACAGTTTCATTCGTTAAAATGTGTGCTGAGAAGTTCAAAAGTTTATTTTGTTTAAGTTGAAAAACCTCAAGGAAAAGACAAACAGTTGACATAATATATAAGAAAATAGACTCTCAAGGACCTCGAGCTTTCATTTGAAAGCCCACACTCTTCCACAGAGTCAAACGTTAGACTGACTACTTGTACAGCATAATAAACAGTACCACAGGAAAGTACTGCTCAGTAGCTTTCATTTGAATGGTCACAATTTAGGATTTCACCCACAGACTCAAAAGTTAGAATCACCTTGTACAGCATAATACAGCATAATAAACAGCACCACAGGAAAGTACTGCTCAGTAGCTTTCATTTGAATGGCCACACTTTAGGTTTTCACCCACATACTGAAAAGGTAAGAACCACCTTCAGTTGTTCAGCATAATAACGTGAGTAATACGGAAAAGTACTCCACAGTAATTTAAATTTGAGCTCAGACTGCTGTACGATAACAGGCACAAAATGTTCGTTTTGGAATGTAATACCAAATCTTTCTTGCGATTTAAAATAGAAAACATACAACTATAACAATAAGTATTATAATTTCTAAAACGTAGCCTATTTTTCTTCTTTAATTCAAGACTGTGATTTACAAAAATACTACTCCATTTTATTTAGAAACATGCGGAGAACGTTTTTAAGGTTAAATCGCGAAAAAAGGATCGTTCAGTTCCAGCTTAGCCTGAGATCGAAACTGAAACGTTCGAAAAAAAAAGGTTGTAATCGCCTTGAAACTTAACTTACCTTGCTTAATGTGTTTTCTTCTTTCTAGGAGCACTGTGGTGGCAGTCAAGTGGAAAACAGATAGAAAGGGCTTAATTATATAGCAGACGACAATCTTCTATTGGCAAAACACAACCGATGCGTGGAAGCAATTGATAAGATAAAAAGCCCATAAGTAGTTAAAATCCGTAAACAAGCGAGGAAGTTACTAATTTGAATATTTATGGCACCACGCAGGCAAAGAGACTCCCCAGTTAGTTCAGTCGTGATTTATTTGAATTTATTTAAATTTCTTGAGGCAATTTAATTGACTAATTCATTAAGCTTTTGACTGTCACAATGATACCTCGAAAATCGTAACAAGATTGATTCTCGGTGAAAGAAATCCTAAAGTGTGACTATATAATGAAAGCTATTGAGCAGTACTTTCCTGTGGTGCTGTTTATTGTGCTGTGAAAGGTGGTTCTAACTTTTGAGTCTAAGAAATACGAAAGTGTGACTATTCAAATAAAATCTAAATTGAGAAGTACGTTTTCTGTGGCAATGTTTATTACACTGTACAAGGTGGACAGGGTGGTTGTAACCTTCGAGTCTGTGGATAAAATCCTAAAGAGTGACTACAAATGAAAGCAGTGCTTTCCTGTGGTGCTGTTTGTTATAATGTATAAGTTGGTTCTAACGTTTAAGTCTGTAATTGAAATCCTTAACTGTGACTATGCAAATGAAAGCCACTGAACAGTAATTTCCTGTGGTATTATTTATTATTCTTCACAGTGTGGTTCTAACGTTAGGTCGGATTTTTTAAGGAGAAATGGCGCTGTGTTTTTTTATCGTTACGTGTAACACGATTGACAACCTTAAGGTTAAATTATTCCTAAGTCTGATAAAGAAACCATCAATGATTAGAGTTGCATATTTGTAGAAAAGTAGTACTTCACAAATGACAAAAATCCATTAAGAAGTCAAGACGATGGTAAACGACAGAATTGAATTGCAATGACCAACTCAATAACTTTAATAACTTATGCAACTTTGAGACCAATTATTAATTGTGATTCCGTATTCTTGTGCATTTTCTTATCGCATCTTTTTCTTAAGATACAGCAAACTGTTTTGATTTTTGTTCAATCCCCCTTTAATAACCGCACAAGCGCCTTAATTTGCAGCATAATTGGAAAACGGTCTAAAATGCTATAGGCATACCTTACGTGTTCTCATTAGAATATTCATTAAACTTCTTGATAAAATCTACCACGAATCTTTTAAGATAGCTGTGAGTTAATTTCTTTACGCTGTACGGTGCCAAGAATATTAGATTTATATTTGAGTGGGAGACGTCAGCGTCGGAAATAACGAAAATGATTTTTTTTAACTTGGATCAAAGTTTCGTATGACATTCGTATCAAGTTATACTTAGCTATTATCTATCGCAAGCAATTTAAAGCTATGCATACAACATTTAAGTTAAGAAAGCATTTAAACGTTTTAAATTGTCCAAAAAAAACATAAATTATATTTTATTATTTTTTTGCAAAATCAAATTTTCCCACTGTACATTGACACGACTTTCAATAAACACAAAATAAAACATCTAGTTATCTCAAAAGACTGTATCTCGGTCCTAAACATTCTTCGTTGCAGTTAGATGATAGTAATACTTTTGCTAATGGAATTTAAATGGAGATAAGAGCTCGAAATGTTTTTGGCATTATCATTTGCCATGTGCTCTGCCCTACTTTCTTCTATTTCGTTATTTTTTAGCATTTTACAGGCGTTCAGATTTTGGAAAGTCGTGCAAAGAATAAATGAATTAGAAATGAATGGTATGGTTACAAACTTTGGTCGATTTTGTTACTGTAGTAGAAAACGTAGTCTCGATAAAAGACACCTACTGGTTTCATACACTAAACGTCGAACTTCGAATCATGTCATACAGTTCCGTGTCGAGACTAAGCCCATGAATTTTTACCAAAAAGGACAAAAATTTGTATTCGTCTCGTTCCTTGAAAATCACTGTTAGAATAACAATATCACAGGTAACACGGAGAATGCGTCATAGATAAAATATCCTGAGTGAATTTGACAAATGTCTGCGTATTAAAAACACGAAACGATAAAAGTGAAATCTTTGATATTTGAAGTGAAGATCGGAGAAAATTAAAGCCGGTGCACTAAAAAGGATGATGACGATGATTATTCGGGTGGTCTGTTTTCTTCTCGAATTTTTTTTCTTTGCGCTGCTCTTAATATCTGAGCGCCTGTAAAATGCAATAAAATAAATTATTCAAGACGGGTATGAACCAAAGTAAATGTAACTAAAAAGACAATATTATTTAATAATACATGAATGATTAGGACTTTGTTTCTTTTGGGCTTGATTACCATCAGCTTTTTGGAAAATGAGCTCCAACTTGTGTTTTGATATTTTCCCCACTCACTTCATACAGGTCTTAATTAAATTATTGTGAGCTCCATAGCCCCCTACAGCTCAGATGAACTCGTTAAAAGATTATACAGTTTTATTCCTCAATTATTTATTGGCAGTTGGAGGTTAGTTACAAAGCTAAATTTCAAAATATCTCTGAGAATGATTGCAACTTATAAGTTAGTATTTTTCACATTACGGGCTGGGGGAAAAGGAGATATCTCTGAAAGTGTTATCAACAAATACATGTTAATCTGAATATAGAGTTATTTATTGATCTACTGTTCTCATAATACATGTACGTTTCATAATATGCTCTGTTCGTCTTGTACTTAACTGGTTTCTGGAAAAGCATCTGTATAAAGTCGAAAATTCAGCTGACAATTCAAATATACATAGCCATTAGCTTTTTCAAAGAAACAATACATTCATGGAATATGTAAATATGCTTCTTTTCTCTCTATGATTTTTGTTCATAACCGTGTAATGGACATGGTTCTTAGTTCTTCAAAACAACTGTACGATGTGCAGACCCGACACCAACAGTGCAAGGCGGTCCTCAGTATCGTAATATTTAACCCTTTAACTCCCAAGAATATACCAAATAACAAAATTCAAGAAAAATCCTAAATTTTATTCTGCATAATATTGAAAAACAAATAGTACTATGCGAAAGTGCTGCCAAAGTGGTTTTATTTGAATGGTCACACCATAGGATTTCGTCCACAGACTATAGATATTTTTTATTCACTTAAGCAGTTTGTTTTTCTGAGTTTGGGAGCAACTGATTAGGGATCTATATGTTGCAGAGAATGCAAAATGAAACGACTTGGTAAAATTTTGAAGACTGACAATCTTCAATAACCGATTTACGGGGGAAAGAATGTTTAGACAATAAGAGAATTTTGCCATTTTGGTGTACCACTTTGGTGCACGTAAACCAACATGGCGGCCAAATTTGCATCGAGTGATTTTTGGGGATTTTCCGTTTTAGTGTACCGTTATGTAAAGACCTAGTTTTCCACATCGTAACTTTGGGATTACAATACTGGTAAACATGTCGACGAGTTGAAAGTGTCCAAACGGTTCTCGTCTTTTTGTTTCAAAAAACATAAACGAAAGAAAAAAATAATTTAATGAATAAACCAATTAGAAGAAAAACAATACAAAGTGAATGTAAAATAAAAGGTCAACTCTAAAGAAACTGAATAAATTGCTTCAATGAGATGAATCACTTGTGGAATACTTGAACAAAACTATGACAGAAAGTAGTGCCTTAACCTTAACCTTAATTAAAGTGTTTTATAAGCGCTAAGAAACTCAACGTTCCCTACTGACAAGAATCAGAAAAAAAAAATGGAAATGTGAGGTTAAATTTGAATTTAATTCATATGGAACACCAATTTCTTCCTAGATAATTAATTTTAAATATATCAACCTCAAACGAAGCTCCGTCTTGTGACATAAGTTTATCATCACGGGATATCGGTTGAAAGTTGCCGAATGCCAAAGCTAATTAAACCAGCGGTACAGGGGTTTCATTTACTCCAACCATTCTTTTGATGTTTTTGAAATCGCACGCTTAAACAGATAATATCCTAAACACTACTGTGAAACTTAAATTTATTAATTTAGGAAGTGATATGACTAATGAATCAACGGAAATAACATCCCGACATAGAAAACTGAACGGAAATTTATATTTGCCTGCTTAAAAAAAGCAGTGATCTTTTTCATCGATAAATGAAAGATACGCATTCTCAATTTATGTTGAAGTCATTTGTTGTTTAATTAAATTTTTTATTGCTATTTCGAACAAATCACAGATCTTTGGATCAGACAAAATTAGAAAAGGGGTGAGTATAAAAAAACGTGTAAGCTTAAATAATGCTTGAAACAGTTAAAAATCAGTTGCAGGCAACAAAAAGCCTGAATTTAATTTACACACAGTTGACCGTTAAACTTCTAGAGTTCAGCCGTCTCGCAGTTCATTGTTTTCATATTGGTGTTGGATGATTCAAATATAAAAGTTACAGAGTGCAGTCCTTTCTTGTAGTTAGTTTCTTTTTTCCTTTTTTTACAAGCGGGATTTGACTGTAATGTTTTGTCATTTTCTAATTTGCCAGTTAGTTTTAATTAGTGTCGGTAGCTTTCAAAATGCGTTTTTTTACTTACTGGACGTGTTTTATTCATGGTCATTTTTTTGCTAGTCAATTAACCATCGAACGTACTACGGGGCTGGTTGCCAACCCCTGACAAGGTTTTTCTCCAAGTTTTTTAAGAGAATCTTTTAGTAGCTGTTCATTTATCCCTTAGAAACCTTTGAGCAAAGTTTGGTGAGAATCGGTTGCTAAAGTCACGAAATCTGACGTCATAAGTACGATGAGGTCAGCCATGTTTGAATAAATGGAAATGAAATACTAGTAAAAAGCACGAGAATGTTTAACTATATCCTATTTTACTCGCTTAGGATAAGAAAATTTCAATTTCCGCCACGTTTCGGATAAATGTGAATTTTGAGTCGCCGCCATTTTGAATGACGATCCGTCACAGATCCCCATCAGTGTGATAAAGGCCCATATTAGTTAATTGTAGAGCACATCCCAGATATTTATTATTATAACATAGATGGCAAAATTACTGAATGCTGATTGGCTGACAAAGAGGGCATTTTTCCTTAATTGAGGGCAAAATGACTCGCTCCTGATTGGTCGAGCATCAAAATTTCTCACTTGTGATTGGTCGAGCGCGTCGTTCTCGTTGCATTCAGTTGGCTGGCGGGATTTTGAGAAAAATTTACAAACGGAGCGCTCTCATGTTTTGCCGGAGATCTTTTTTTAAGAAAGGAAGGAAATCGGATGATACCTAAGAAAGGCAATCTACAGGTGAATTACAGCATTTTACGCCAAACAGGAAGCGATAATTTGTGTTAAAACTTGGATTAACTAGGCGCCTGCAGGCCAGTTTACGACGTTGGAGACCTTGAAGAAATTCATGGGGACAAAAGGTTTTAATTTTCCGTCACTTCACTGAATTTATGCGGATGTCTGCGGACCTAAAGAAAAGAACTTTGACAGATTTTGCTGAAAGGGACAATATACGTTAAATAGTAGAAAAAATAAGGCTAAAAGAAGTGAAAGAAAGCAATTAAATCGCCAAACGTGCAAGTTCGTTTGAACTCGCCATTTGTTATTGTTGTTATTATCAAAACGACAAAAACTTCACAACACAGGTACGCTTACATAAAATTTGCTTTGTTTTTGTCGTAAAGTGTCTTTTATTGATAAATTAGACTATGTTCTTTAGATGTACATAACAGCCAAATGTATCTTTGACATTTGAAATTTATTTAACAACATGACAGCGAGTTGAAAAAGATTTTCTTGTCAGTTTGCGAGAAAGTATTTTCACTTCGGGTCAGTTTCAAGTCTGAGTGACTCTTGAAAAGTCTGAAAGGTTTTCCTATAATTTTGCTCTCTACATTATAAACAAGTAATCGCATGTTCCCTCGTAAAATTAAGGATCAATATCACTACAGCTTCTGAAAGCACGTGTGATATTTTACTCGGGCCCATGCGATTACATATACAAAATATTTTAACAACATACTATGGCACAGCGAACACCCAGGGAAGACACAACACTGTAGACATACATAGGTAATATTGATGTCATATTTTCTGAATATCATGCTTCAGCCCAGAATATTTATAGCTATCAGTTTCTGGCAACTGTTATTTGAGTGGGCGCACTAAACTAAACGTATCACGTGTTTAAAATATTTAATCATTCAGAGCGGTTATCATTTAATTAATTGTTCTGTTTCGTAAAATAAAAACCAAGGTAATCACTCTGACCAATCACAACAGACGCAGACAATCCAATGAACCAATCAGAAATGAAGCAAATGTAGTCGGCGCCAAGCGCGGGAAAACGCGTGCGAGTCAAGTGCGACAAGTCAGGGTTTTGGTTAATCTGGTTCCCAGACCTCCTTCACTACAGTACAGGCACGTGCGCAATCTGGGTACGAGAGTAGGTTTGGGTTTTCTCCTGTTTGGTAGAGGAATAGCATAAAGCGGCGAGAGTTTTTTTTAACCAATCAAAAATCGTAGAAAGCAAACACAAATTTATTTCTCAACCGCTAGAGCCATGTCGAAAGTAATTTAGCAATTGCTTAGTACTGCTACGACTTGTGATTGGCTAAGACATTTCGCCCAACTTTTTCAACTAATCAGAAGTAAAGCCAAAACCAGTCGTGACTTGGTCGCACGCGTTTTCCTGCGCTTGGCGCCGGCTACATGTATTTGCTTTGAGTTCTGATTGGTTCATTGGATAGTCTGCGGCTGTTGTGATTGGTCAGAGAAAAATACTTTGGTTTTGGTTTAACGACATTCCATTCACAACTGCTTTTAAAAAACGCTGTTAGCAAGTTCAAACACTTCGTAACATCCAGGCAGACAATACTTAAAATCCTTTATTCCTATCTTTTTTCAGACCTGTCAGTGATAGGAGACATAGTAATGAACAGAACGCTTATTTCAGTTCTTGTAGTTATTCTAGTGGCTGGTTCTTTTCTAGAGCAAAGTGATGCCATATTCCGTGCCGCCAAGAACCAAATCAAAAAGCTGCAACGCGAGGTTCCCGTGAGACACCGTAGAGGTCATTTTTGCTACAGCGCAGGTTTGTCACGCGCAACTTTATCACGCTAAAATCAACTTCGGTTTTCTTCGCTTTCAAAATGGCGGGGCGAGCGTAGACACCCCCTGAACAAGACTTCCAAAATACTCCAAGAATCGTAGAGTATTTTGTCACGCAACACACAATGAAATGGCGTTTTTGGAGATTCTATTCAGCGAGTGGCATCCGTGTTTATGTTCTGGCAATCTGATATCCTTATTAAAACAACACAAAAGCATTTAAACATGTTTACGTGACAAAATGTCCCCACTTATGTCCAGGATTGCAGATTATTAGATGCATGACAAATTTTGATATCCAACACGAAGTGTCCCATTAAGTCTAAGTGTTAACTATCTTTTCTGAAATGTAAGTTAAGCATTGGTGTTAGTGTTGTTTTTAGGTTGGGGTAAACACACTTGTTTTTTCTTTACTTAAAGGGAACCTCCATTGTCATAACAAATTGACGTTAAATTGTTCGAAATAAAGTCGAAATTTCGATTATTTTAATAACAAATGGAAATAGTTTTTCAGTGTACAGAAAAATGGATATTAATTTCGCCTATTTTTGCTTTTAAATTTCCCGCTCGCCGCCATTTTGAATATTTATGACGTGTTACGGTTGCCGCTATTGTTAAGAAACGACGTTCTTTTGAATACAACAATTAGACAACCGTAACACGTCATAAATATTCAAAATGGCGGCTTTTTTTTTTTAAATTAAATTTAGACGTTATAATTCCCAACAATTTAACATCAATTTTTCATAACAATGGAGGTGCCCTTTAAAGAGCAGAATTTAGGGGACACTCCGTGACGTTTATTGTCTGAATTTTTTAGACAAGTGATGTTGAAGTTGAGTTTCAGAGCAAGAGGACGCTTTGTGACGCTTATTAAATTTGTCATGCATCTAATTATCTGCAATCCTGGACATAACTGAATGTTGCAGGATTTTTGGAATATTCTGGCAGCCTTGTCCAAGGATTGATACGCGCGCCCGCCATGTTGAAAACGGAGAAGACCCTGGGGACGAGGTTGCGCCAACATAAACTTTATTAAGTATTGAATAGGTCAGCATTAGATCCCATCCGCCTAAACCACCTCGGACACCTTATTGAGACTTATATAACGGAGTAACTGGTTAGCTTTCAGTTGAGGTTGGGGTTAGCAGTTTATATAGTTAAATTTAGGCCTAAACAACCCGAGAAGCTAGGTGGTACTCTGGTACGGTAGGCTATGTAAGCCTAATCCTAGCCGAGGTCACAGGATCATTCCTGAGTGGGGATTTTAGATTTTTATTTTTGCACTTAAAAGTTTATTGAAAATGAAATTTTAAGTGTCGACATCAGATTACGTTATATAATTCCCAATAAGTATCCGAGGTGGTTTAGGCGGATGGGATCTAATGCTGATCTATTGAATAACTCCCGTTGGTAAAGGAGACCATTTTGTAAAATAGAACTGCCCTGACTGGGTCTGACTGGTGTGTTGTAAGTTTCTTTTCTTTGGTTTATTTCGCAGAAGGCATGGAAAGAATGAGAAGGTACACAAGGAACCCTGAGAGTGAAAAGTCGACAACCAAGTTGAAGAAAGAAGAAGATTATGACGCTGCTGACTGCTTGTTGTTCTAATGTTCGTTACAGGAAATATTGAAAGCATCAAGGTTACTATCAGTTAAACTGGATGCGGTGCATTAGCGAAGAAAAAAGCAATGCAGAAATGCAGAAGAAAACCGAAAGTGATATGCATGCAAGCCAAAAGCTGATATATATAGCATCGGTTACTATTATTTATATTAAAACAGGATTTTTCAACTTTAAAATTGCCTTGCAATGAAGAGTGCCCAACTGGAATCACTGAGGTGGATTTTCAGTTAACAGTATTACTAAAAGCACTAAAATGGAAAAATGTACATGTATGTGTTGTAGGTTTAAATTTATTTTATGTTAAAAATTATTTCAAACTAGAGCCCCATTCACACCAACGGTTAAACATGTTTAAATGCTGTTTAGTTTAACTACGTTTTTAGCCTCTATCTTGAAAGTTTTTAAATGTATATGATTTAAACTACATAGAATGGTAATAAAAGTCAATAAAGTTTCTTTTAGTAAAGATTTCACTCCAAATATTACGGGAGGATATGAAGTATTTTTCTAAACCTGTTTTAAACTAAACAACATTTAAACATGTTTAAGCGTCGGTGTGAATGGGGTATAGGTTAATTTTTATTTTCCTTTGTCATAACATAATCTCAGACAAAGGAAAATAAAAATTAACCTAGTTTGAAATAATTTTAATCTGAAATAATTTTAACCTACAACATATGCATTTTATTACTACAGAAAGCGTTTAAGCCTTATTAACATTTTCATTGTAATCTTTGTAACTTTGGTTCTTTATAGCTGCCGTTATTCATCACAAGTGAAATATAAATAAACTAGAAATAGCTGAGAGTCAGTGAAGTGCTGCGATGTTACTCATCAAATAATGTCAATACTTATAATGATTGTCAATAGGTTCTGTCATGATTACTGTTTTTTTGTATACATCGATTACAGACTCATGTGATGGGTTACCTCGAGCAAGAACGCAAAACCTCGGCTTTGGTTACTTTTAGGGGTGCTGCGCTATATAACGAAAAACCAACTGTATTAGCGCGCGCTAAAATAGCGCATTTAATGTCGTCAAATTGCGTTAGCAAAGTACTAATTAAAGTTCAAAAATGAAGAAATTCAATTTGACAAGTTAAAAAAGAACGAAATGTCACTCAAAAATTGCTCAAATACAAAGTGTCACACTCTGGACGTGTGTGGTTGCTCTTTATCAGGTTTTTTTTCTTTCCGACCATGCAATTGCTGACTTACTCGAGAGAAATCACTACGTTTAGAAACTCGATAATATTCATAGTTTTCTTTCAAAATGACTATGATCGCGAGATTAATTCGCAATTTTAGCGCGCGCTAATACAGTTGTTTTTACAGTTGCTAATACAGTTGTTCAAAACCAATCATCGTTTTCTCTCAAAATGACAATTTTACTCGCCATATAATCACGAGATTAATTCGCTATTTTAGCGCGCGCTAATACAGTTGTTTTTACAGTTACTAATACAGTTGTACATGTTCAGGTCTACCCTGACCACGCACAATTCTACAACTACTGCCGCTGATGATACATACTGCATCCTCACTCAAAATCATCGTTCACGAAATCGTCCACGAAAAACTCAAAACGATCTGTTGCGCCGTATATAAAGCCCAGGTCTCACTCGGTCAAATGAAACACAGGGAGCCTGTCACGATTAGTGTGCTGCTCGCCTCAGGGCTCGCAGCAAAAATATTTATTAGTAATAAGTTTTAGCATAGCATTTGTTTGAGGTGTTGTATGATTAATCATGTTACATTATTATGCCTAGTGGCCTGGCCTTTAAATGTAACCGAGTCTTGCTTTGTATTCTGTAATGTATCCGTTGCAGTTTAATATTTTATCTCCACTAGACAGCAGACATATACAATCCATTAGGTTTATTTTGGTTCACTGCGACCTCGCACCAGCAGCCTAAACTTGCACTACTGCACTTAACAGAGCTGAGAAACCGCTCACAAATAACTGCGGTTAGAACGAAGGTCAGAAAAGACCTGCAGAAAAAAACTGCTGTTGGGAAGAAATAAGCAGGAAATCTGGATAGGAACCATGATTCAAGCTCAAAACAATATGAAGCCCATCCTACGGGGCTTTACAATACAATACAATGAAAGCAAAACAAAATACAAATCTTCGTTAGGCGACTGGTGCAGGCCTAGAATGCCTCACCACGTGACAAACTATAGGCAGCATGATACTCATCATGCACTGTAACAATTGAACCCATCCTCTGCTGATCCCGTCCCGTAGAAATATTAATTTCTGTCCAATTCACATTTCGGACTGGGGCTGAGGTGAGAGATGTGAAGACTTATTCTTTTCCGCTCTCTAGCTAACATCGAAGTTTTGTCTGCGAACATTCTGTATGGCGAAACTTGTAAGTCGTTTTAAAAGAAAAGCAAGGAAAAGTGATTCAGACAACGAAAAACAATCACCAGAAGGCAAGCGAACGTGCAGCGAGGTATCCCAACTTAACGAAGCCGAGGACGAGGTGATGATGGCGCTTAATATGTCCGACACTATTCTTGCTAAACTTCAGGAGATTTCAAACAAACCAGATAAGTTGGAAACTAAAGTGATTACAGTCGAGGATACTGTGAAGAAACTCGAGAATACTGTGGGTAAAATGCAAAACGACATAGTTGCAGTGCAAGAAAGGAATGAAAAGCTTATTACCTCGTTTAATGAGTTGGAAAAAGGCTTTAAAACATTCCTAAACAAAGATGTTGAAGTGTTAAGGAGCCAAGAAAGGAAGGATCTCATTGAAATAGAGAGGTTGAATGAGAAAATACGCTACATGGAAGTCTATCAACGCAGAGAGAATCTCCGTTTTAATTACAAATTCTTTGAAAATCAACCTAGTATTGACCGAGCGCGGGAAATAGAGTTTCAACGCATTCACAGAATAGGCAGAAAAAACCCAACCCAGGTTAGGCCTATTATTGCTCGTTTCCTCCGATTCCGAGACTGAGAGTTGGTATATAGTAGAGCATTTGAAGAGAAAGATGCTATGGAAGTTTACGACTTGCCGACTTGCCAAAGGAAATCCGTGAGACAAGGAAGAAGCTATGGCCTCAACTTAGGAAAGCAAGATCGGAGGGTAAGACTGCTGATTTCAGTCGTCCGGAGCCAGATAAGCTTTTTATTAACGGCGTTCATGTTCCATTAGAAGTAGAAGAGGACTCTAGTGATTAGTTTCTTGTCGAGGTGAACTTTAGTAAGTGTAATACAATCAATCTATAATTGGTGTTTATAAGCTTAATGTAATCTTTTCGTTGAATTTATCATCGATTATAGATCCGCCTAAAACGTTTAAGCATAGATATTTTTTGTTTGTTCGCTTGTTACATCAACGCTTGTAGGATGGGAGCTGGAAATAACCTACAATATTTTCATTAAATGAATGGGGTTAGTTTCTAGAGAAACTGTGGTGCTGCGTCGGTGGGGGTGAAGCACAAGACATTGGTTTTATCGACTGAGTCGATAAGGTAAATTAGCCACCGTAAAAAGATTCGAGAAAGCTGACGTTTCGAGCGCTAGCCCTTCGTCGGAGCGAATCAAGGGATTGTGGGTAGTGTGTGGTTTAATATAGTAGGTGAAGCTACGCTATTGGTGGAAATTTGGTGACGTGAATGAAAAGCGTTCGTTGATTCCGTGGGGTTTGAGAGTGCCGATTGTAAAGATGATTTTTTCTTCTAAGTTTTTACGGCTTTCTGTGTTACCCTGGTGTAGGGAAAGGCCGCAGATTGTCATGTGTTGTTTAGAATGGTTACTAAGATTGAAATGACGCGCGACTGGTTTGGATGCGTCTTTGTCATTTTTTTCAACGTCTCGGAGATGTTCACGAAAACGGTCGCCCAGTCTCCTCCCTCCTCATCTTTCAAATCGGCACTCTCTAACCACTGAAGGCTTTCAGGCGTGCCAAGAATCTGAAGGACCTGTTAGTCAGAAGCAGCCTACTGCGGGACCTTCCGAACCACCCATACAGGTACTTTCCCTTGCAACAGGACCGTTTGCCGTACATGTCCCCATGTAAATTCATCTACTACAATTACAACACCCAAAGGGCATGTCAATATCACAAGGCACTTTACCTGTATCACGAACAACGTGGTTTACTGTTTGACATGCGACAAATGTCCATCAACTGTCTACATTGGAGAGACTGGGCGCAGGTTGGCTGACCGTTTCAGAGAACACCGCAGGGATGTAATTAACGGCAGAAATGACCTTCCTGTACCTGCGCATTTTAACCAACCAAATCACTCACTGCAGGATATGAAAGTCGCTATACTGAAGGTAGGCCTGGCCAACCAGGAGCATCGCAAGAAGCAGGAAATGCGCTTTATTTTCAGGCAAGGAACCATGGCCCCGAGTGGTCTAAATCAAGACTTTACTTTCACGTGAATTCATTTTTTTGCCCACTCGCGCGCCGGCTCGCGCTGCTACGTGCGTGCTCATGTAACTAGGCACGTGAGCTATTTTAACGAACTTTTTAACGGTTTTTTTAATAGTTTTGTACCCTGAAGAAGGCAGCATTGCCGAAATGTCGGTAAAAAAAAATTATATGAACAGCGTCAAATTCAACATTTTTTTTCATTTCATCATTCAGTATAACGCTGCGCAGTAACACTAGATGATCTTTTGACTAACAGAAATGACTTAATTGTCAAGCAAAATTTAAATGAATCTGGCCTAACACCGCTAGAAATTTTCTATCTAATGAGAATAATTGATGCTCTTTTATAACGAGAAGTGGGCAAAAAAATGCTGGCAAGGATTTCATTTTCAACTGATCATGTAAAATTACGTTTGCATGATCAGGATGTGCTTCTAAGTAAGGCAATTTCTAAAAATATCTACATGGAAATACGTTCTAGTTTTGAAACAACACCAACGGCTCAAGCGAGATTTGAGGAACAATTCTCTAGTGTTAATTTTGAATGGAACGAAATTTACAAACTACCGTTCAAGGTGGCTATGGACACGAGAATTCGTGAGTTTCAATATAAAATTTTACATATAGGTATTTAATTACAAACGCCTTCCTTCACAAAATTGGTTTGAAACCATCCGCAGTATGCACGTTTTGCGGAGAAGAGAGTGAATCCCTTGAACATCTATTTCTGTTTTGTCATATCACAGAGAGGTTTTGGCTGGACTTTACTGGGTGATGCAAAAATGGGAACATTAAGCTAGACGAACTATCCGATGCAGATAAGTTGTTTGGAATTTGGCGCAGGGAAGAAGATTTTCTATTACCTAATCATCTTTTAATTATCGCTAAACAACATATTTATGATTGTCGAAACAAAAATATCCACCCTTCAATAAAATTGTTTATTATTAAACTTGGTTACGTTTATCGAATTGAATCCCAAGCTATGAAGTCGATTAATAAGGAGTCCAATCTGAACCTTAAGTGGAAGAAGTATCTTAACAGTCTAACTGTTTTTTTTCCCTAGTAGTTTTAGAATAGGAATTTGTTGAATGATGAATTTAAAAGTAGGGTTAGTTACTTATAGCGGAGCACTCGCCGGGCCGAAGGCCCGGCTGCGCAGCCCCATACTCATAGAACCTATGCCCGTCATTTTTCATGGTCATGGCTAGCGGAATGTTTCGCGGGCGCGTGCGTGTGCGGCCCACCGCCCGGGTTGGGCACGACTAGTTCGCTGGCGCGTATGACGTCGCAAAACATGCGCATGTGACGCCACACAGCATCCGGAATCTTCGAGGCTCTGTTTTTCGCGCGGCTCTGTTTTTAGCGGAGAATTAAAGTCGTTATACCCAACATTTTTTTTGCGGTTTGCTACTCAAGACAGGATACTAATTTAGGGATACTCAGAAGCCGCTTTAGTGGAAAAAGAAGAGCTTTTAGGGATAAAATCTTGCTTCGAGGAACCCTCATACGCTTTTATCAATGCAGGAGCAATGCGGGGAGATGCCTTGTTTTTATTACGGATTTCAGAACCGAAGAAGCGGAGTTTCCAATCAGTCCGGTGACTTAAAGGTAAAGTAAATCACATTTTTCGATGGGAATTTATGTGCATGTTGATATCAATTTTTGATTGACTTTTCCTTTGTGTTCTCTTAAGTTTTGGAGACATGTTTATGAAACGTGAAATTGTTTGTTATCTTGAATTTCATCGAGGACAGCTCTGCCTTAATGCGCTATAAATGGTACTTGTTTCGCTTTTAAACATAAACTAATGGAGATTTGAATAAAATTTTTCGAAAGAAGATTGTGTTGTCCATTTTTATGTGTTTGTTCATTCATTACAATACATTAAGATTGAAAAGCGATTTTATGTAAACAAAACAAAACTTAGATTTTCTGTCTTCACTCGCGTCGCCTTATGCAAATATGTTTGTGTATTTTTGCAATTTTGATTTCCAAATCAGTTTCTCGGGCAATTTTTGACAAACAAAAACTGTGTTTTATTCGGAAAGTAGTCGTACTAGTTATTCTAGACAGAGAAAAGTTGTTTTTGTGAACTTTTGTACGGTCTAAATGTACTATGCAGACGGTCGGGTAATACTGTTTTTTTTTTAGAATTGCTAAAATTGAAAAATAGCCAGGTCGTCAATCTTAATTCTTGTGCTTCCGACCTTTCACCTTAGTTAAGTTTCACGTAGTTAAGCTTGTTCAAAGTGCGACGCTGTTAGGCTTTGCCTATCTATATATCATAGCCTTTTAATATTTACGTATCTGTGTGCGTTAGTGTATGAATGTCAATATTTTATGTTTAAACCATTCCTTTTAAAACCTTTGTAAAACCTTTGTTAAAACCTATGTAAAAACCTTTGTTAAAATTAAAGATTTATTAAAAAAAAATAAATAAATAAAAAATAATTCACATTGCCATTACTCAAATGCCAGAAATTATATTTTATCCTTGGATCAATTTTCAATCTCTAACATTTCCACTTTCACTTCGCCCTCAAACCCCACCCACCCCCACAATGGCAATGGAATGGCGCAATGGTATTCAGAGGGCAAGTAGGAACGCTAGAACGTAGCATTGTGTGTTCGTATACAAATGTGCACCGTATGCAAATTGCCAAGAAGTTGAAGCATAGCACGTGCAGTTCGTGCTGAAAACAAAAGAAATTGGAAAAATCAGGCTTACATCAAGCACCACCCAAACTTGCACTTTAAAGAGTATTATGGTATTTTTCGAAGTGGCCTATTGTTACCATTCACGATAAAAGCTATTGAGCAGATCTTTACTGTGCTTCTGTTTATTACACTGTGCAAGATGGTTCTAACTTTGGATCATGGGTACAATTGTCGGTCGAAATGTCGGAAGATGCCCGACATGACAATCAAGTGTCGATCGATACTCGGCCAGCATTCGGCTACTATTCTGGGGATAAGTCTTTTAGTGCCCCCTACTTACGCATAATTATTTGCTGCAATTTGGCGACTAGGTGGGGGAGGTGAGGGGGAGGTTTGTTATTAACATATTAATTATATATATATATATATATATATATATATATATATATATATATATATATATTATTTCACCGATACATCACCGATATTCCACTTATACTTCCTGATGAGTGTTGGCCGATAACTCGGCCGATATCTTGGCCGATAGTCGACCGACAAGCGATAGACACTCTTTCTTGTGATCGACTATCGGCCGACTATATCGCCCGAGCGCCGACCGAAAGACGACTGACACTTGACCGACACTCGACCGAAAGGTCGACCGAGGCCGCTTATTTTTCACATGGAGTCTGTGGATGAAATCATAACATTTCACCACGCGCTTGAAATTACACTATTAAAATTTTCGTTCGTTTTATTCTTCCTAAGTGGGAATCTGCAAAAAATTGTCAAATCTGTGCTTTTTTAGAGAATAAAAGGTTAAAAAGTTTGAAAGAAACTGTATTTGCTTGAAAGACGAAGAAAGAAATATATGCTTTAAAAATGATTTAAAAATCTTCAAAGAAAGTTATCGTTGACTCAACTCGTTAAAAAGATTTCCGGACAGTTCTTAAAGACCTGCCGCTCAGATAAAACTACACGATTAACGTTACAAAGAAACGAAAATTAAGATACCTGATCGCAGAAACTTCAAAGGATTTAAGCAGCTTTCTCTAACACACCATGAAAATCATACACTAAGATAAGTAATGAATGCTGCTACACGCTATAGTTAATTGTTCTAAAAAGTCATTCATTAGCAGCATTTCAGATATATTTTATCCGCTTTGTGAAAGATAGTTTCCTTGAGTCTTTGCTAATCTTAACTGTGAGAATACAAGCCATTTGCTATAAAAAAAATGGATTAGGTCTATTCTTTTCACTTCTTTTAAGGCACATCTTGTTAATGCTTATGCAAAAAGAAAAGATTAAATACGAGTTGAAAACTATGAAAAGTTTTCTTTTTCTTTTTACTAAATTCCGCGCACTTAAGGCTTTTAAATACACTTTTTATCACGAGTGCTTATGTTTTGAAGGATAATTACCCGAAAGGAACTTTCAAAATCCCCCCAAAATCTCAGGTAGACTGCTGTTTCCTTTTAAATTGCACATCATTAGCGCCTTTTAGCATTTTTTATTTAATGGTTAAGTGAAAAACACCTAAAAGATAAACCGAAGTGTGATTCAATCCTGAGTTGTCTGCAGATTTTCGTGGGCACAGAATCCTTCTCGCCGCTATCGGATCACCGAAAACTACACATCAGCGACAAATTTGTTTCCTCAAGTTTAACTGAAATCATAAATCCATTGTGTTCTTATCAAACTCAGCAATAATCCCCCACTTATGCATCCGCTAACTTGATTGAAAGTTATGAATTGTATCTGCCTACAAATTAACTGGCTTGACAGCTTCACCGTCTAAACAGAAGGGTTTTTGATCGAGTTCCATTATAACAAAGATCTAACTTCAGGTGAGTTATTTCCCTTTTAGTGAACCCGTAAACTCCTTTAGTTGTAATATTATTTCTAATCTATGGATTCCTAGTATTTATTACAAATGATCACAGCCGTTCTTACTTTCTCGTGGAATCGGTTTCTTCGCGATGTTACTTCAAGTTTTTACTTTAATGACATATCATCGGTTTAGATATAAAAATCGTTGTTCCACTTATTCTACCGTACATTTTATTTAAGCAATGCAATTATTTTCAGATTGAGAATTCAGCGGTTAAAGCTTAGTGTACTTAAAAAAGACTTGTCACAAAAATATTTATCGTGTTGCTTTTAGTAGTTCGTTGGAGGACAGATCTGTATTATTGCTCGGAATATTGAGTTTCTATAAAGTATTCTTTCCTTCGTTTAATTTTAATTCTAATTTTAAACTGTATTTTTTTTTCACACTGTTTATGCAACAAAAAGATTCATTTATTCATTCAGTTACATTCATTTCGCAAAGTGTAATTCTAAAAGATGACAGAAGAACGGAATAATCTTAGAGTTAATTATCCGTTTTAATAAATTTAAATTTTCTACGTGGTATTTCTTTTCGAATATCTCTTTCATTCCTTTCCTCATATTTTAATGCGAAATCTTGAAGAGAAGAAACTTGTTCTCGAGCAGAAATCTATCGACAATTAACGATACAGTTAGTTAAATTGAAAGGGGACCTTAAAAGAAATTAACATTTTACTTCATAATAAAGTGCAAAGATAATCATTTAAATAAGCATGGATCCTTTGGGTTTTTTTGGGGAGCAAGAATTGTACTCAAGACGTAGATTATTATAAACGGGAGGAATACTTCGTTGAAAAGGTCTTTAAAACTGAAGGATTTCATTTCTATAGACATTAAGATGCATGTAATTTTTTTTTTACATGTACATGTACATGTTAATCCAGGCATTTTAGGAACTAAAATTAGTTAAACTGCCATTAATTACAGGAAAGTAATAATTCTGTTCTTATGTAGGTTGAGTTTGTTGTTGCTTGGTTCTCGCCCTTTCTCCGAGGGTTTTTCTCCGGGTCCTCCGGTTTTCCCTCCTCGCTCCACAAAAACCAACATTTCCAAGTTCCAATTCGACCTGGAAACAGTGAAAGTAAGAACCACCTCATGGATACCACTGAAATTCCTATTTATTTTATTGTATTTATTTATATAGAAAGTATATAGCAATTGTGTATGTAAGTTATTTTGAAATAAATGCGATGAAGCCACAAGATAGACGCAAGTTAAGTATTCTAAGTAGAAAGGTCAATCCCAAGGAAGGAGGCAATGCGGAATTAGAAATCAGCCTCAAGAAAGCCTAAGATCCAACAACAATTTTAGATACCCTCTGGAAAATGTCAGTCTTGAAGGAATTAGCAGGGGAAGTTAATTTATTAACAAATGTTCTCATCATGGTCAAAGATCAACTCCAAAGACATAAGGAGTAAATGAATGATAATCGAAATGTCTACGCCGTGGCCATTCTCCGCGGATCGTTCATCGAAGTTGGACGTACCAATAACTGGGAACTGCATCTTTAAGCACTGGCAGAGATGTCCCTCTACCTGGTGGTTGTATGCCAAATCCGCCCGATTGTATCTGCAGTCCATTATCCAACTTGATATGGAGCACCCTGATGCCTAATTTCAAGTCGATGGATTCCAAGAATAGGTCACTGCATCTTGAAGCACTGGAATGTAGCAGATGCCCGCATCTCTATGCGGCATAGAGATGGGGGCATCTGCTACTTGATGCCAAATCCGCCCAATTGACCATGATTGAACTTAAGACTGAACACCCGATGTATACAAGAAATTTGAGGATAGATTCCATGTGGTATGTAAAAGTAACCGCATGAGGCAAGGCTGTCGCAGATCTTGTTGTACTGACAGCATGTGATGATGAGGAGCAAGAAAAAAGTGGCGATTTAGCAAGAAGACGTCCCGGGGGAGAAGGACTCCCATATGAGTAGGGGGCGTAGACCCCGGTGGTGTGGTCAACCTTGCGGATTGTGGGATTGGGAAGAGATGGCACCTTGCATGAGACCTACTGTATGAGTCCCGTTCGTGCCATTCCCTCTGGACTGTATGAGTCCAGAAAGAAAGAAAAAGTTAAAAGTTATGAAAATGACGGGGGTGTTTGACGTTCATAATAGTGGTCAAAATTTGTAGATTGATACCGCTTAGTGTGCTAAAATCTAAAATATCACCGTTAGAATCATCGCGGTACCTTTTAGGGTATTGAGCCGAAAAAAAAATACAGAACTATTTGTCATTTCATGTGTTGTTTTACAGTTTGCACCTCTTAGGACTAAAAATACATTCCACGCCCATCAAAGGAAATTCTGGTACCTTTAAGGTTTTCTTTCGAAAATTTCCGACGAGCACCCTCGTCGCTTTTATTTGTTTGGTTGCAAGAACCACAAAAACAACAAGGGCAGTCGTGATCGACTTAATTCAAATACTTTTTGTTTAATTTCGTTGGTAAAATCTCTTCTGGATGTTATTGTTTAATGATGTGGTATCTTTTCTCCTGAACTATGACACTGATTGATTTTACCTCATCATTAGTTTTATAATGGCAGTGTTATACTTAATTTGCGGCCGTTGTGGTAAACAACGATTTTCTTCTCAACCATGTTGGAAGCGACACGAGAAAAAATTGAATACGTGACGAGCTGATACGAGGATTTACCAACTTCCATTGTAAAACACGTTTTTTACAACGGATAATTTTAAATATTTTTATCCCAAACATTGGATAGCTTTTTAAACTGTCAACCGTCGCTTTTGTGAAATCTAGTGTCTTCATCAAGCCACTCCTTTTACGTATATGAAACTGATGCACCAGAGATATATAACGGATATGTGATTTTTCATTGAACATTTTAATTTTACACCAGTCTGGGCTGGCACTTAAGAATTAACAATTAAGAATTAAATAAAGCTTCTATTTTTTCACTATCTGATTTTGCAACTTGTTTTGGTTCAGGTTTTCAGATATTTTATTCCTCTGTATTTTAACTTCAGCCGTCTTTTAAATGTTGCCATTACAAGCCCAAATTAAACGAGTTAGATCATGTCCTCGTATGTTTTGTTTACAACGTTTCATTTGTTCTACTTTTAACTGTGTTTCAGTTGAAGCCGATAGGGGAAATTTAAAAGAAATACGTAATTACAGGAAAGTGCTTTAAGCCTTAATTAAAATGCCACAAATTCAAAACATAGAGTGATCTTGTACTGCATAATAAACAGTACCACAGGAGTAGGTACAGCTCAATAGCTTTCATTTGAATGGTCACACTTTAGGATTTTAGCCACAGATTTAAAAGTTAGAACCACCTTGTACAGCATAATAAACAGTACCACAGAAAAGTACTCCTCAATAGCTTTGAGTTGAATGGTCACACTTTGGGATTTGAGTCACAGATTCAAACGTTAGAACCAACTTCTATTTAAATTCATACCTATTGAGATTTTCTATTGAAATTTGGTATAAAGTAATCTATATGTACAGCATGGTAACTGCACCAAAAGAAAGCTCTGCGCAATAGCTTTTATTTGAAAGAAATACTTTATCAATTCAGCAATAAATACAAAGTTAAAACCTTTTTGTACAGCGCAATCAACAATACAACAGGAAGGCACCGGTTCAGTAGCTTTTATTTACAAAATGGTCGCACTTTAGAATTTCGTTCACCATCCCACGTTGTATTTTCATATCATTCTTTTTCTTTAACTCATTCAGGCCAGTTCAAATCAAATCACCATGAACAAAATATTGGTTATAACACTTTTTTTTGGAGTGCTGGTCGGATCATTTATCCACTCTAGCGAGGCGATCATCCGTGCTGGGAGAAATATGGTCCCGTATCCACTTGTTGAGAGAGACGGTGATGCCGTGTATGACATGTACGACCAAGCAGAAAGTCCTAAATTTTTCAGACGAGGTATTGGAATATTCTTACTTGGCATGTGGTTATTTTATCTTCCCCCCTTCCGTCCCCCGCGCCCCAACTCCTTCCCCTGCAAATTACGACCCTGACTTTACGATAACCTTACCTGCAGTTAGTATTGCACACCTGATCTTTAGATACCTAAGATCAAAATGCAGATTCTCCTTTCTCGTCCCCATACGTTTCTTATTGATGTAGTGGGGGGAATTTGTTGACATATCAATTAATCTTGGGTGATCATAACCTTCAGGCTTGAATTGTCATGACCTCTCTAACGGCTAAAGCATTGATTTTAGAAGAAGAAACCTGATACGGACGACTGTAAGGGCTTAAAGGGTGAAAATAAAAAGACAGTAGAATTTATGTAGAGAGGAAAATATTTTATCAAATTGTTCTTCTTTTGCAGAGAGAACTGAGAGGCGGGGAAATGAAGCATAATCGTTACCATGGTGACAACTGCGAAGACGATCCGATCAACAAGACGCACGATATCCAACAACAAAATAATAATAGTAGTTGAATCAACAAAAACAACGTAATATTAGCACCATTTAACAATTTGTTACGAGAACTAGCTGACAAATGCATCAAAAAAATAAATAAAAGTGTATTGAATATAAAGTGGTGAGAGACTGTGTCACGCAATTGCGATATCCAAAGCACAAAGACTTTTTATTGACAATTATTTGAGTACACTGTAGCTAGTTTTACGGACTTTAAACCAGCAACATGGTGGGCGGGGTGGAGACTGCTTAGTTTGTTGTAGCGTTGTAATGATTAAAAATATAAACGTTGAAAGTTAAAACCCTTGTCAGTTTTGCTTTCACAATAATAAGAGTAAAATGAAAATTAACCCTCGGACGTACAAGGGGGGGGGGGGGGGGGGGGGGGGGGGGACGGGGGGGTTCTTGGCCGCCATTGTGGATAACGTCACCGATATCCAGCAGCGCCATAACCCATAAATATTTACCTTATCTTGTAGAACACATCACATGATATCTATTACAGGTTAAATCTCTTCGAAATATTGTAACACCGCCTTGTACCACGGTTAGGGTCTAAGTTTGCGTGTAGGTCAGAGGGTTGACTGCGTACTAGGAGAACACGTCCCCGAGACCTCTGAAGCTTAGCACATTAGCCGACCTGTGAACTGGCCCGAAAAGACATTGGGCCTGTTTCTCAAATTCGGGCTACATCTCTGGTATAGTTACCACTGGAGTAATACTCAAGAAGCGATTAAGTAACTAATTGTTTTCCTCTTGCTTCACACGTCGACATCAGATTCAACTAATAATAATAATAATAATAATTAATATTTCTATGGCGCAAATTAACATGTAGAAAAGATTGAAAAGTACGGTGATTTGGCGATTGAGATTAAGACCTTATGGAAACTGAAGTCGGTGAAAGTAGTCCCAGTTGTTATTGGAGTATTGGGAACCATCCCCAGAAGATTGGGAGGCAACCTGGAACAGATTGGTGTGCGGACAAGATCAGTAACTATCCAAAAGACGGTTTTGTTAGGGACTGCAAGAATCCTCCGAAGAGTCCTTGGGATCTAAGGTGGCTTGTTGCCACTTGACCAGGACCAGTGTCATCTTCAGCAATGTTGCTGAGTCAATTTGTTATGGAATAATAATAATAATAATAATAATAATAATAATAATAACAATAATCCTTTATTTCTCCTTAATAATTAAAAAAAAACCACTTTATTATCATTTAACAATTAAAATAACTATTTACAATACATTAATAATAATAATAATTAATATTTCTATGGCGCAAATTAACATGTAGATATGATCAAATGCGCCTATCAAACTATGTGAAACTCATGCATATGCAGTGTCAAATATAAGGGTTCAGAAGAAGAAATGCACGCCCACGGAGAGGAGGTGGGGGGAGGGGGGGGGGGGGGGGGGTGGGGGTGGTGGGGGTGCAGGTGCGAATGAGGCCAAATTCTTAGACCCAAAAATGGTCCCATTAGGCTAAACCCAGACCCCCCAAAACATTCAACGGCCCAGAACTTCAGACCACCCCTCCCCCAACGAAATCCAAACTGTGATATATTTCAAAAACTGCAGGCAGATGGGGGCCATGCTACTCTATGACTGGCATCACAAAGAGTCCACACCTATAAAGGTTCACCAAAACACACGAAATTCTGTCACATATGAAGTAATATGAAAAGGACAAACCAATCTGTCAAATATGAAGTACTTGTTAAACAACACTTGCCTGCATTTATGGACATAAGTGTAAACAGGAGCCCATAATCCCGGAGCGTGCAAATTCCATACTGCGCCTGTGAAACGGCGTATTTACAAGTAGGTTTATTTTTAGATAAGTCTTTTCCGTGAATTGGTTTCGGGAAACCAATCACAAGCAATTGCATAATTAATAACATTCACATATTCACATAGCGACTGGAAATCAGACATTCGCCACACAGGAATGTGAACATGTGAATAGTTATTAATTATGTAATTGCTTGTGATTGGCTTTCCGAAACCAATTCGCGGGAAAGGCTTATCTAAAAATAAACCTACTTGTAAAAACGCCGTTGCACGAACTTATGGTAGTTGCACGCTCCGGGTAATGGGCTCCTGGTGCAAACTATTGAAAAAAGTCTCAATTCTCAGAGAAAAGTTGAATCATCAGTTACTCTACCAGTGCAGTGAGACTACAAACCATTTAAATAAGTGCCAGTTTGACTACAGATGAAACCCCTTGAAATCAACAGACGCAACGAACTTCATTAACTTTCTCATCACTAGTCATTTTAGTTTATCACCCGTCAAACCCTTCACCAATTATATTCATTGTTTTTGTTATTCTTTAGTTTTTTCAAAACCACTTGTATAACGTTCACAGTTGTAATCATTTAATATAGTGCTAATCCCTGAAGAAGCTTTGTTTTGCAAAGCGAAATATTGGGCACTATTATATTCCACTTTTAGTTTATAATATTTGCTTCTGCTTCTGTTTTTCTGCCGTAAGGATCAGTTTGCCGTTTCGTTTATTTGACTACAGATGGCCAGGGCGAAATGGTTTGCAGTTGTAAAAATTGGACCAAAGACAGCTCCTTAGAAGTATCTCCTGTGCTTTATCTTTGATTATTTCTTTCCATTGTCTGCGTCTCTTGTGATTGGCGAGGAGGGTGATTACCGTGGCTTTGCTGCTACTACACTCATGTGAAAACCGCTAGAAATGTTTGAGAAGGGATTGCGACCGCTTGTCTTGTGGTTAATTATTAAGTATTCCACCAAGTAAGCCTTTTGTTTTGTTTTCTTAATATTCTGTAACCCACCAAATAACGCAAAAACTTATGTTAAGTTTCTTCAACGATGGCGTGCAGACAGGCGTTCCTGGTGCAGAATATAGGGGAGCAGCAAAGCGAGCTAAATCATAGTTGCGAGTACTTCTGTTCCTTTCCCCTATGGCTGTGGCTTTTAAATTCCTTAAAGTTCGAAACAGCAGGGTCTCATTAAGTGTGTAGTATACTTAACCGGTTAAATAGTACTTCTCTGTCGTGGTTGGGGGTGCGGGATGTTGTCATCTCCGAGTTCAAGACCATGCTGGCAGGCTAGACTTGCGTTCATACTGGTATTAGTTTCACTTGAAGCAAACAATTGTGTTTGCGCTTGAGTTTGCAACTGTTTGTTTCGTCTTGACGCAATTCTAATTTGGATTTTACTTGCGTTCACACTGGCATTCGTTTAAACCTTGTGTTTGCATTTATTCTGTTTAAAACGAATGCTTCCTCTTGATGCAATTCCGACCGTATCTTATGTGTTCAGCTGATGTCCTTCTTCTTCTTCTTCTTCTTCTTCTTCTTCTTCTTCTTCTTCTGCCTTTTGCTTCTAGCGACCGTTCCTTTAAGTTTAAAGGCCCATGTTCACCCAATCTGCTTTGCGCACCCGGGCTGATTTTCGCACAGACGGAAAATCGAAAAATCGACATGCCAGAATTTCTTAGTTATATTATATAAGAGTATGTTTTTCAGTAGTTATCCAGGATATTTAAGTAATATGTTTACTCTACGGTCTACAAGTTATAGTTTATGTGGTAATTATATTCTGTCTCTTCCTAATTCGAAAACAACAACTTACGGCCTGCATTCTTTTTCATATTTAGCAGCTAAATTATGGAACTCTCTTCCGGATTCGTTTCGAACATCTTCTTTCACGGATTTCAAGCGTAGAATATTAAACTACGACTCATTTTAGTAGCATCACGGTAACTAGTTTTGTAATAGTTTTATAATAGTAGTTTTATAATGTATATAGTTTAGTATATTTGTAGCATTTTATTTTGTAGCATTTTATTGTATTTCTTTTATTATGCTCGAATACATTAGCAAATGTTTGCTACTCAAAATTTTCGAGTTGAAATAAAGCATATGTATGTATGTATGTATGTATGTATGTATGTATAGTCAATCATAACGCTACATTAAACAACTGGACCGTTTCAAAACAAAAACACAAGCGCGCAAAGAAGATTGGGTGAACATGGGCCTTTAGCAGTAAACAATATAAAAAGCCTTTTGTCCTCGATTTCTGCCTTTTGTCACTTTTCGGTCAAAATTTGCTTGATCAATGACGTGCAAAGTCAAAACTACAAAACAAATTAGGAACATAACGAAATCGTGAAAAAAATATTTAGTTGTTAAGGCACGGTGGCTATAGAGCACCGTATGCAAGTCTCCATTTTATTTATGATAGCAGTTGCATTTTCGATGTGCGATTCGATTAATTTGATTTGTGGAAATTCGGTTTTTCAGATAACAAACATCATTTTACACAGGATATATTAATGAACAGCAAGAGAGACGAAAGAAACTAAAAACTTGGATACAACTTTGTGAGGGGAGCAATTTTAAATCCAAAAGATTAATTGGATATATGCATGATTATTCTAAGAATAAAATCAAAATGAGATAAAGGATATTAAAAGGAAAAATAAGATAAATGATAAGTGAATCATATTTGTGAACTGCGGATTAACAATGTAAAGTGAAGAAATGATCCTCGCAGTTGTGTTTACAAAATTCAGGGCTTCAACGGGATTTGAACCCGTGACCTCCGCGACACTGGTTCAAATCCCGTTGAAGCCCTGAATTTTTTTCAGGCTTCTTTGCAATTGCTTAAATTGCAAACACAACTGCGAGGATCATTTCTTCACTTTACGATATCAAAAGGAAATCGTCACTTCAACTCGAAAACAAATTTAATGTTGATTGAAGACTAAGAATGTATTCAGAATTTCATCCACAGCCTCGACAGTTGAAATTACATTACATCGCACAATGAACAGTGATACAGGAAAGTACTGCTCAGTAGCTTTCATTTTAATGGTCGCACTTTAGGATTACATCCACAGACTCAAAAGTTAGAACCACCTTGTACAGCAAAAAAACAGTACCACAGGAAAGTACTGCTCAATAGCATTCATTTGAATGGTCACACTTTAGGATTTCATCCACAGACTCAAAAGTTAGAATCACCTTGCTCAGCATAATAAACAGTACCACAGGAAAGTACTGCTCAATAGCTTTCATTTGAATGGTCACACTTTAGGATTTCATCCACAGACTCAAAAGTTAGAACCACCTTGTACAGCATAATAAACAGTACCACAGGAAAGTACTGCTCAATAGCTTTCATTTGAATGGTCACACTTTAGGATTTCATCCACAGACTCAAAAGTTGGAACCATCTAGCACAGCATAACAAACAGTACCACAGGAAGGTAATACTGTGCAGCATATTGATAAATAGTAGCATAGGAAAGTATTGCTCAATAGCTTTCATTTGAATTGTCGCACAAGAATTTATCCACATACTCGATAGTTATGAAGTTTGAAGTTATAACTACAACCTTGCACAAAAGCCGCCCTACTACAGAAAAAGGAGTGTTCCATAGTTTTCATTTGAATGTAACAAGTTTTATCCGCAAAAGTCAAATTTGAATTTGGGAGAAAGGGAAGGCCAAGAGACTGCATAATTTACTCACAGAGGCAATATATTTGTATGGTGCGAACATTTAAATGAACGCCTTTTAAGCAGTACGTTCATGTGGTACTGTTTATTTTGCCTTATAATGTGCGTCTAACTTTTGAGTCTGAGGATGAAATTCAGGTGAATGCTTCTGAGCAGTACTTTCCTGCAATCAGTTGTTTATTATGATGTACAAGATGGTTCAAACCTTAATTTGAGTCTGTAGTCGAAAGTCAATATGAGATCACTCAAATGAAAGCTATTGAACTAATCGTTGTTATTTTCCCAAGTAATACGTCAAATTGTGCTTTTCAATCGTAGGGAATGAAAGGTTAAAACAAAATTATTTTTCCTTAAGACGACGAAAAAAAAAAGAATATCATTAAATCTTTAATGAAAGTTATCGTTGACTCAACTCGTTAGAAAGACTTCCGGACAGTTCTTAAAGACCTGCCGCTCTGATAAAAGCAATCGATTAACGTTACAAAGAGTCGAAAATTAAGATGCCGTGATCGCGAAAACTTCAAAGGAGTTTAAAGCAGCTTTCTCTAACGCTTGATAAACATCGCAGGGATAAGAGATGAATGTTGTCACACGTTATAGTGAACTGTTCTGAAAAAGTCATTCATTAACAGCACTTTTGAATCATTTCATCCTTTGTGTGAAATATCGTTTCCTTGAGTCTTTACTATTCTTATCTCTGAGAATACGTCAAAGCTATTTGTTGTCTTAAAAATAAGTGGATTAGGTATATCTTTGTTACTGTGTAGACACAACGCGTTAACGCATATATGAAAGAAAAAACTTAAATACAGCTTGAAAAAAGCCGAAAAGCTTTCTTTTTCTTTTCAAATCCCACGTATTTAATGTTTACTAAATACGCATTTTAACACAAGCGCTTATGTTCAGAAAAAGAATTATCCAAAAGAAACTTTCAGAATCCCTCCAAAATCTCGCAATACAATTGTTTATTATTTTATCTCAAGATTCCTGATAGCTGTTTCCTTTTAAAATTGCATATAATTAGCGTCTTTGTGCAGTTGTATTTTCTGGCTTGGGAAGAAACGCCTTAAGGATAAAGCAAAGTGTGAATCTGGAGTTTCGTCATGTTTGCCGCGTGGGCACTGAATCTTTGAACACTATCGGATCTTAAAAAACCTACAGATCAGCGACAAAGTGGTTTCCTTGACAGTAACGGAAATCAGAAATCTTTTTGTGTTCTTATCAAAGTCAGCAATAATCCCCCACTAATGCATCCGCTAACTTGATTGAAAGTTATGAATTGTACCTGCCTATTAATTAACTACAGCTTGGCATCTTCGTCGTCTAAACAGAAGGGTTCCTGATCGAGTCCGAGTGAAGCAGAGATCTGAAATTCAGGTGAGATATTCCCTTTATCGTGTACCCAAAAACTCCATTAGTTCTTATATAATTTGTCATTGGTGGATTCTTAGTACTTATTACAAATCATCGCAGCCGTTCTTGCTTTCTCCTGGAATCATTTCCTCGCTATGTTCTAAGTTATGACATTTATGAAAAATCCTTGTTTCACGTATTCTATCGTAAATTTTATTTTTAAACTGAAAGCAATGCAAATTTTGAGATTTAGGGTTTAAGCGTACTTAAAAAAAATAATTATCGTATTTCTCTTCTAGGTAGACAGATCTCTATCATTGTTCTGAATATTGCAATAAGTTTCTAAGTATTAATTTCCATCTGACGGCAACGTTAAACTGTATTTTTTTCTCTCTTGTCAAATTGTCTTTTTTTTATTTCACTGTCTCTACATAATTATATTTATTTCAGTGTTCTAAAATAGTAATAGTTCATTCCATCCCCAGAACTAAACTATCATAACAAGGCGGTCATTAGATACATATACAATAATATCAGTATACACAAATATAGAACTACACATTACTAACTATACCTGCCAAACGTAATGAAAATAAGTTTATGTAGCATTCTTCTGGAATTTTACTGTAACATGATCAGAACTCTTTTACGTTTTCATTTACGGTTTAAATTTATCTATTTATATTTTTTTTCAGGAACACAAAGATAATTGATCATGAATAAAGCCATCGTGACAGCTCTCGCTATTCTAATTGTAATGGCTGCAGTTGTGGAAATAGGGGAATCGTATCTGAGGATGGGACGAGAAATGTTTTACAATAATAACGAGAAGCCAAGGGGAATACCAATGCCTCCTCCGCCTGGCCACCGTGACTACCATAGCAACGTTGAAGTGAGACATACGGCAAGGTTGGGCTCTAAGAGAGGTTCGCATGCAGATGTCAAATTTATTTCATGTCTTTTTTAAAAAAAGGGTGTTCTCGGTTTCCCTGGGTCACACAGTGAACCCTATGTGATGTGGTTTGAACTTGTCTGTTGACGTAGTGAAAAAATCCTAAGTTGTTACCATTCAAACGGAGTAGTTTGTTTGTACTTTGAAGGGGCACTGTCGCGGCTGACCAGGGGCGTAGCTACCTGTACGCATGTACGCACGTGCGTACCTGAAAAAGTGGGAAAAAGAAAGATTTGGGACTTGAGGGTGGGGGAAGGAGGTAGGGGGAGTGTTTGAAAACAGTGATCGTGCGTACTTCTAAAACATTCCTGGCTACGCCCCTGCTGACATATCGCGTTTTTATGATTATGGCCAGGAGCTTGCTTTTAGCTCGCTATATTATCTTGAAATAGGAATCGCCAAACGTGATGAACGCAAAGAAATATGAACTAAACAGACAAAATAATGACAATAATCACTACTGAAAAAACTCAAAATTCCACCAGAATCGAAACAGTTGATTTCTTTACACAAATTAAAATTGATAAACACTTCAATTCTTGTAATCGTGCACTTTTTCTCCAAACTACTGCTTCTGTTTTGCTCTATAGAATCTTTTTATTCAATTTAGTTATATGTTGGTGGCATTTGGCGATAGAGCAGTTTTCATTTGAGTGTCGTAAAACCAAAACCAAAGTAATTACTCTGACCAATCACTGCAGTCGTAAACAATCCAATGAACCAATCAGAGGTCGAAGCAATTACATGTCGGCGGCGCCAAGCGCAGGAAAACGCGTGCGAGCAAGTCACGATTGGTTTTGGTTTCACTTCTGATTGGTCGAAAAAGTGGCGCGGGATTTTTTAGACAATCACAAAGCGTAGTTCTCAATGCAAAACCAAAGTAATTGTGTAGTAAACACATTTCCGTTATTTCGGCGGGACAGTGTCCTTTTAGCTTTAAAGGAGGGGGGGGGGGGGGGGGGCTTAGGGGTTGTTACAGTACTTTGCAGGGTCTTAAATTCAAGACGAAAACATTCTCATTGCGGATTTCATTCCCACTCGCATGAACACGGGCAATGGGGTAGCCATAGATGTTTACGGGTATTCCCGGAAGAGAATCGCCTTCTACATCTGAGTCACCCTGGCTTTCATCAACGCTTGTATCCATTAGTATTCACGTTCTCCTACTAAAAATATCTCGCCTCTGACCTTTGGCGCAATCGCGGACCTTTCGCGGCGATTTTCTTACATTTGGTCACGCGCCAAGTGTAATACAATACTGAAACTCCCGTAAGTCAACAAAAACAAAGGTGTGGTTGACTAAGATCATTTAACCCTTTCACTCCCAGAATCAATTATCATGAATTATGGTGTGACCATTCAAATGAAACCTCTTTGGCAGTACTTTTTGCATGGTACCATAGCTGGTTTTCACTCACGTGACCTTCAGTCCTGTGGGACTCAAATGACAAAGGCCATGCCGGCCATGTTGGTGCACATAACAAATTAAAGAAGTTCATTAAAATTCTTTTGTAGGTGTGCACCAACATGGCCGCCGTGACGTAACGTGAAATCCACCTATACGCTCGGATATTTTACGTGTTCTCGTTTCCTAATAAGGTAAAATAACGTCAGAGTCCAATAACAAAATAAAATATTTCAATTTGTCATTTTTATCACAGAGGAAATCACGAGGCAAAAGAGGTAGGAACATGCTAACTGAATGTGAGCTGATCACGGGAATGGAGAACTCAACTTAACACCTTTTGTGTCATTTCTAGAAGGATTTTGTTTCAACAATGCTTGCCTACTGAATGCTTTTCTGAAGTTCACGGACTATAAATCGTTGTATCGATATCAAAATATAATTAAAATGTAACTTCACAATTACGTAAGCCTCCTTGATTGTTTACTTAAAAGGCCCACCTTCACCCAAGATGCTGTGCGCGCCGTGATCACTTTCTATGCTGAATTTCGTGTAACACGAAATTCACGCTTGAATGCGTGAAACCAATCAGATCACGCGTATGAACAGTGGAACATTTCAAAACAAAAACAAACGACCGCAACGTCTTTTGGGTGAAGGTGGGCCTTGAATTTTTATTGTTATATAACTGGAGTTTTTCTCAATACAACGCGTGTTACACGAAATTAACTGTTTACCTCGGGACCAGTCATTAAGTGTTCAATATTTCAATAACATTGTACAAGGACCCCCATGGGAACTCCTTGGAAGGGACTTCCCGGGGATGATCGTCGATAATTTTGAAAGAAACCCCTACAGGGTACCAGAAACCCGTTATGTTGGTGAGGCTCACATTAATTTTTACCCCTCACATTAATTTTTACCCCTAAGCTAAGAGGTACCAATTCTTTCTAAAAAGCTCATATTAATTTTTACCCCTAAGCTAAGCCGAGGTACCAATTCTTTCTAAAAAGCTCATATTAATTTTTACCCCTCACATTAATTTTTACCCCTAAGCTAAGAGGTACCAATTCTTTCTGAAAAGCTTTTTTCTGTCAGCATATTTTTTTCTGGCTTCATACCCTAAAGGGTATAAGACAGTTTGAACATTCAAATGAAAGCTATTGAGCAGTACTTTCGTGTGGTACTGTTTATTATGCTGTACAAGGTGGTTCTTACTTTTGAGTCTGTGGATAAAATCCTAAAGTGTGACCATTCAAATAATAGCTGCTGAGCAGTACTTTCATGTGGAACTGTTTATTATGCTGTACAAAATTTAAGGTGGTTCTAACTTTTGAGTCTGTCGATGAAATCCTAAAATGTGACCATTCAAATGAAAGCTACTGAGCAGTACTTTCCTGTGGTACTGTTTATTATGCTGTACAAGGTGGTTCTAACTTTTGAGTCTGGATGAAATCCTAGCAGTACTTTCCTGTGGTACTGTTTATTATGCTGTACAAGGTGGTTCTAACTTTTGAGTCTGGATGAAATCCTACAGTGTAACCATTCAAATGAAAGCAACTAAGCAGTACTTTCCTGTGGTACTGTTAATTATGCTGTACAAGGTGGTTCTGACTTTTGAGTCTGTGGATAAAACTCCAAAGTGTGACCATTCATATGAAAGCTATTGGACGGTTGAAACAGTACTTTTGTTATGGCTGACTGTTTTTCGGTATTTTCAACATGAAATGTGACCTAGTTTGGAATTTTGATTTTGGCAGTCCTTGAGAGTAAAGGTTGAAAGACCTGAAGTGTATTAAAAGCAATGCATTGTGTACAGGTAAACAATTTTCCCATCAGGATCACTAAGAGATTTTGGGTGTTGGAAACTGAAACAAAGCTCCCACAGAGCCTTCTTCGGCCTCATCTGGTTATTGGAGTTTCCAAAGAATGTTTTTATTTTCTTTCATTTTTCTTAGGAGAAGAAAAATACATGTCATATATTGGGTGAACAATTGGACACTGTAAAATTTTATCTACATAGTAAAATAAGAACAAGGTAATGACACCAGACAAGGTTTGGCTGTTGGCATAAAATATCGAGTTAAAGGGGCAGGGTCCTGCCAAAAGATCAAAATTTCGCTTATTAATTTCCATGTTATATCGCCAAGTGCCACCAAATTATGCAACTGAATTGGATTCAAAGATTATACAGAGCAAAAAAAGGAATAAGTAGTTTGGGCTGATAAAGTTCAGGATAACAAGGATAATTAATCCAATTTGATTTCGTAAAGGGCGGTCCAGAAATTATGATTGTCATTCTAGTGAAAGTTTGAATTTTTTAACCATTCTTTCAGTTGCGCCTTCAACCGTGCAATCAAAACACAAAGTCTCAATCGCGTTTTAGGTGAACTTTATTATTTTATTTGACCATGTTGCAATGTTTTAATCAAGAGGAAACTTCGAGACAATGTTGTTCATATTATAAAGAAACGACCATAAAAGTTTAAAAAAAATCTATCTCGCGGTTTTTGAAATATGTAGAAAAGCGCTAAAACTACAATATCAAGGACTCAGTAAAAAAAACTATGGTTTCCTATAGAAAATCGAATCTC
>JAJLRJ010000013.1:24914564-24964564 GCA_024195265.1 Dendrophyllia cribrosa
GGAGACACTTACCTCAAGTACATGGGAATTCCAATTACCATGAAAACAAAACTGCCCAAGATTGAGAATGATGGAGGTCTCGGTATGTATTACAAATACTAATAGAGTCCTAAAGTGATGACAAAACTAAGTTTGTGAATCATGGGATTTGATCAGATATTCGGAAAGAGCATGGCAAAAAATGCCCGCTTGCCGAAAATCGCCATCTTATTGTAATTGGGGGGGGGGGGGGGGGGGGGGGGGGGGGGGGGGGGGGGGGGGGGGGGGGGGGGGGGGGGGGGGGGATATTGGCACTTTTTTGCTTTAATGACTCCATACAAACCCTTCTAGTTTTCCCTTAGTTCCAAACTAAGATTCAGATTAAGATTAAGATTAAGATTAAGACTAAGACTAAGATTAAAACTAAGATTCAAAAATTTCATTTTGTAAAAAAACTGGCCAACAATACCATAGAAAAGTAATACTGAATCTAAGTTTTCAATTAAATGATCACACTTGACGATTTCACCGTGCACGGAGTTAAAAAAATAAGAACCACATAACACGACGTAACAATAAGGATATCCAGACCTGTTTAATATAAGAGAGATTCAACTTTTTTCCACTCTTTACGAAAGGATAATTTTGAATTATATGCCGAGTGCATTAACACTGGGGAGAATGTAATCTACGTCAAAATAATCTGAGATTCTTTGGTCACTTCAATTTGTTTTTCCGTGATTAGTTAACCCTTTCACTCCCAGAGTTAATGATGAAGACATGTCTCCGTGCAGTTTTTTTTTTCAACAAATCACACCTGTTTTCTGTATATTAACCTTGTTATGATGTATCATTGTATTTTTAAACAGGCGGAGACAGCTTCGCATGTGACCGGTGTGGCAAAGTGTTTGCCTACAAATATTACAGAGATAAACATTTGAAATACACGCGGTGTGTAGACCAGGGAGATCGGAAGTACCCCTGTCACCTTTGTAACCGCTCCTTCGAGAAGCGAGACCGCCTCCGTATCCATATCCTGCACGTGCACGAGAAACACAGACCACACCAGTGCAGTCAATGTGGCAAGCGGTTTTCTCAGTCGTCGAGCCTCAACAAGCATCTTAGAGTGCACAGTGGCGAGAGACCATACAAATGCCCTTACTGTATCAAAGCATTCACTGCATCGTCGATTTTGCGCACTCACATCCGACAGCACAGCGGCGAAAAGCCATTTAAATGTCGCCATTGTGGGAAAGCTTTCGCATCTCACGCTGCGCATGACAGCCACGTCAGACGCACCCACACCAAGGAGAAGCCCTGTATTTGTGAGTTCTGTGGCAAAGCATTTGCACAGTCGTACGAACTAAAATTTCACATGAACATGCACACAGGAGAGAAGCCGTACACCTGCGAGAAGTGCGGCCGAGGGTTTTCGAGCCCTTCTTCCCGCGATCGCCACCGATCAAACTTCGATTGCACAACTCGGAAAAACAGAGCACCGAAGATGATGCGAAAGGGTTCTGAAGGTAACGACGGTGATTTCAAGGGGATGGAGTGTGATATTATTACTACCGAAGAAGAAGTTAAATTATAGGTTCTTCTATTGATTGAAGTTTTAAATGTCCTAAGATGAACATGAGAAGTGTTTTGAATTATTGCTTGTACACGAACACATGTACAGCTCATAAGGAACAGTAACATGAACAAAATGGTTGTAAAACTAGAAATAAACGAGAGAAAAAAGACAAACATATAGACACAACTTTAAATCTAAAAAAATATATCAGGCTATGCTAATTTCCCTTTTACACGAACACATGTACAGCTCGTAATAAGACAGCATCATCAACAAAATGGTTGTAAAAAAAAAGAAAGAAAGGAAAAATGAAAGAAAAACAAACGACAAACAGATAAAACTGAAAATCTACAAAAATGTGCCAGGCTATGCTTATTTCCCTTGGTGCGTTTGAAACGCCTGCCTCGACTTCCAATTAAGGGCTAAAAAGCATTGGAAACGTTCAAATAAACAGCTAGTTTTAATCAACCCGCTTGAGTCTTTTAAAAGTATTTTTTTGAGATTGCATGCCAGGTGAGATCACATAGACCGACTTTTAGGGGTTTAAAAATAAAAGTACCTTTTTAATAAAAACTGGCAGTAATCAGAGATTATGGAGACGCGTTCGAAGGAATTTCCGGCGGAAATGAGCCCCTGAAAAAAGCAGTAGGGGCGGTCAAACGGAAGTCCGGACACCAAAAAATCTCGAATTTTTCTGCATGCAAGGCACAGGGCAACCAACACGAAATTAGGATTGCATTCTTCGAACGCGATAATATTGTGAACACAGTGTGTATTCATGAACTATAGGACACCTTTATATTGATTCAACTAAAGCAAATCGAAGCGGATTTGTTTTCCCAATAAAAGCAAATAGCTTACAGTGAAGTAGTCCTTAATCTTTTCTTGTCGATGCTTATACATCTGGTATCCAAAGCAGTAAAACAGCTACTATTTACAAAGTCACTCGCTAAAATGACTTGGTATCCAAGCTAAAGATATAGATATCTAAAGTTATTTATCCTCGTCTTTTTGCCTGCTTACAATTGTCTCTTCGAGCCACTACCAGTTGCGGAACTACGGGAGCTCCTCACCCCCCCCCCCCCCCCCCCCCCCCCTCCCATCTTGCAAAACATAAGCCCCTACGTCTCCACCATTTTTACTACCATCCCCCCCCCCCCCCCCCACCCCTACTCACTCCCCCACCTCCCCTTTAAGATGGAGTCAGTCTGGATATCCGCCATTGGCTCCCCATTATCTCAGTGCCTGGAACAGGCTGTCAACTCTTTTACCCCCAATGTCAATTATAAAGACAATCATGTAAATTAGTTCTAACTTTTGAGTCTGTCGACAAAATCCTATGGTGTGACCATTTAAATGAAATCACTTCAGCAGTACTTTTGCATGGTACCATTTGTTCTAACTTTTGAGTCTGTTGATGAAATCCTATGGTGTGACCATTTAAATGAAACCACTTCAGCAGTACTTTTGCATGGTACCATTTGTTCTAACTTTTGAGTCTGTTGATGAAATCCTATGGTGTGACCATTTAAATGAAACCACTTCAGCAGTACTTTTGCATGGTACCATTTGTTCTAACGTTTGAGTCTGTTGATGAAATCCTATGGTGTGACCATTTAAATGAAACCACTTCAGCAGTACTTTTGCATGGTACCATTTGTTCTAACGTTTGAATCTGTCGACAAAATCCTATGGTGTGACCATTTAAATGAAACCACTTCAGCAGTACTTTTGCATGGTACCATTTGTTCTAACTTTTGAGTCTGTTGATGAAATCCTATGGTGCGACCATTTAAATGAAACCACTTCAGCAGTACTTTTGCATGGTACCATTTGTTCTAACTTTTGAGTCTGTTGACGAAATCCTATGGTGTGACCATTTAAATGAAACCACTTCAGCAGTACTTTTGCATGGTACCATTTGTTCTAACGTTTGAGTCTGTCGACAAAATCCTATGGTGTGACCATTTAAATGAAACCTCTTCAGCAGTACTTTTGCATGGTACCATTTGTTCTAACTTTTGAGTCTGTTGATGAAATCCTATGGTGTGACCATTTAAATGAAACCACTTCAGCAGTACTTTTGCATGGTACCATTTGTTTTTTTAATATTTTACAAAATGACAAATTTGTGATTATTCTTGAATTTTGAGTTTTGTCACTCTTGGGAGTTGAAGGACAGAAAGGATCCGAGGGTCTCGCTCTGTCCGGAAAGCACGAAAAGCGTTAACGTAGCACTAGCTTGAATCAGCTATCCTCCAAGAGACATCTACAGTATAATTATTTTATTGATCTTACTGAAATACTCAGTTTGTCCCAGCCAGGCAGCCGGTTGAAATACTGTTTCTCACAGCCAGGTTAGTTGAAAAAACGTTTTCTCCCAGGCAGCTGAGATGCGCTTGAAATCATATCAACACAACTTAACCCACGTGTTAACAAGTCTGCAGGATTTTCCTTACTAGCACAGTACCTCCAACACTCAGGATCCCATGTTGACTGTATTTCTGCCACGCGATTCGCCACAAATGGCTTCCAGCAAGAACTCTGTCCTTTCACCCAATGCAGTGCCACCATACTATCTGTCCAACACACAACACTATTCACTTTCATTAGCAGTCTCTACAACAAATTTTAGCAACCTTTCTTGATAGGTGCGACTCTGGACTTTAATATCACCAGCTGCGAGGGCACATGACCTTGCTTGTCTGTTACTCGGACGTACACTGCTGCCCCGTACGCGTTTGGGGAGGCATCTCTAAAACCATGTACCTCTATCTTAGACTCTTGCGTGATACCGTTTCCGAAGCATCGAGGGATGGTTTAGCTGCAACAACTCTAACTCCCAAGTTAACCACTTTGCTTTAACGTCACTATCAAACAGGTCATCCTACTGTCATCCTTAAACCACAAATCTTGGAAAAGGATTTTGGCTCTTTACAGTCAAGGGAGATATCCCCCGGGGGGGGGGGGGGGGGTACATGACCAATATTTGGGTATAGGGGTGCCGCTGTGGGTCTGAGAGCCTGACCCTGTTTAGGGCAAAAAAAAAAACGAAAATACCTACCCTGTGTAGGACAACATCCTCTATTTTAGGACCCTGTCTAGGACACGGCTTGTGCGTGGTTATTGATCTGAGCTTTAAAAAAATGTAGACTACTCCTTTGAAAAGAAAACGACTTCGCCTTCGCATGAATACACAAATCACGACAAGGCAAGTCACCACAAGCGCTTATTGACTGGAACCATACCCTGTTTAGGACAGATTCAGACCCTGTTTAGGACAGACTCGCGTTAAATTATATACCCTGTTCAGGACAAAAATGCCAAAAACCATACCCTGTCCAGCGGCACGTCCCCGTATAGGTCATATAAGGGAGTACCCCCCCCCCCCCCCCCCCCCCCCCCCGGGGGAGATATCAGTCCCAACGGATCAAACATTTTCGACGCCAGACTAAGTAGGCTTCTCTTTGTTATTGGATCATGGGATGAGACGATTCCACTTGGTGCAAGGAATCTGAAGAGATCAGAGGTTAAGTTCCATGAGACGCCAAGTGCTTTGAGGGGTTCGCTCGAATCAAACTCCACTAGTGTTGACGAGGCTCTTTTAGCTGCGTCAATACCATCCATTACGAACACCGAGTTACTTGCCCACTTTGTCAAGTTGAACGCAGCTGTCAATGTATAATTTCTGACATCTCTTGTTGCAGTTTCAAAGTCGAGCCTACCGTGTTTTGTAGAATTTCTTTTCGGGAACTTTTCTGCATATTTGTTGACATGAGCATGGACCGTCGCAATAGCAAGGATTATGGACTCGAGTTGACACCGAAAGTCAGTCTCTGCTTTCTGTAGACTTTGGGTGCTTCGCTGGGCTGCAAGGCAAATCTCTCCACAGGTACCGGTGATCATCTCGATCCTCCGGTGCTAGCTTGACTTGAAGAAACATCTTTTCAATATCTGCAATGAGTCCAATTCTGTGTGTTCTAAATCGAATAGAATGAGAACAGATGCAAGGTTTGTCTGTAAAGCAGGACCAGGAAGGACGCGATCGTTAAAGGGAAACACCATCTCCTCCTGCGGAAGCATTAAATACGATTCTGCAATTAGTCGTTTTCTTGTCAGCACGAAACACAGCATGATGAGGCAGGTACCGCAGAGTTCAATTTTCACCATTCTTATTAGGTACTTCCTCTGCAAAACCTTTCTCAACGTATTCGTTGATCACGGCATTGTAGTTTTAGCGTTCACGGGGTCTTGTCTTAACCCTATTCGTCTTTAATATGTATTCAAACGCCATCAAACTTTGTGATTTTTCCTAAAATTTATCTGGCAACAATTTCGTATGACAATTTTTTGATCACGTGACTTGATGTTTCCATGGCAACAAGATTTTGACAGCCATGTTTTTTGAAATTTGCATATTTATACCTTTGAATGAGGAAAAACAATGTTTATTGTTATAACTTTTGTATTTTTACGTCATTTAGCGTTTATTTATTGGTTTTGATTAATTTTGCGTCAATTTGGACGGTTTTTAAGCGGTTTTAAAACATTTCAGAAATCCAAGATGGCGGATCCAAGATGGCGGCCGTATAACTAATTACCTAATAACTACGTCATATGACGTCATTATTCCATTGTGCGGACTCCAAGGGAGACAGTTTTGGACGTACTATGTACCCTCTAGGTTTCATTGTCATAGCCTTAATGTTCTTGAAGTTACGAAAGGGGGCACAATGAGCGCCCCCCCCCAGGCTCAGGAACTCCAAAAAAGCCCAGGCTGAATAGGGTTAACCTTCTTTCAATGCTTTCCAGCCGTCTGACAGCTTGTACATAGTTATCTTCTAGTTTTGGAAGGTCTTTCCTCCATGGTGGTTGGACTTCATAGTTTTGTCCATCAAAGTTTAATCCTTTATGAAGTTGGCAACAGCACGTTCTTCCTCTTGAGACATAGCAGTGTTTTCAGTCTCGGCGATGCCGATAGATTGCAGTTCCCCGAATAATTTTCAATGCTTCGATGACTTGACCGTTTTCTACAACTGTTAGCATGGATGCGGTGTGCTTTGAGTAGCGGTTGACATGTCCATAAGAATCCAGCCGAGATGAGATTCTACAGCAACAAGTGACTCGGTGGAACTACCTTTCTTACATATCCAAGTTACGAGTGAGTAGTAGTGGTCTGCACCAATAAGGACATCTACTTGAACTGAACCGCGAAGGTAGGAATCTGCAAGAGTTAAGCCTTTAAAAGATGAGAGTTCTTACGAAAGTCCAACTGCACTGACCCAAGGGGGTTACACATTTTGGGAATAGCGAGGGCCTCCATTTCCACCTTTGAATCTCCCTTCATTGGTGAAAGGGTGAATTTCACTCTTTGTAATCTCTTGGGTTCACTGGTTTTTCCACCTAGCATTGTGACCCTTAATAACTCTGAGAGACCTTGCAGGCCAAAGGACTCTACATTGTTCTTGCGTATATATGAACGTTGACTCCCAGAATCTAGTAGAACGCGGACTGTCATTTCATGACCTTTTACAGTTAGCATGGCCAATGCTGTTTGTAGAAGTGTCTTCTTCTAGGTACATGTAATGCATGTGTAGTTGGAGCCAATCCACTTAAAGTGCCTATGAAATGAATTTTTTTCTTCGTTTTTCATTAGTTTATTATGTCCAAAGAACGAAAACAATAATCATTTCCCGAGGAAAAGAAAGAAAATCGGGTTTTTAGCCCGTCGAAGATGCGTCACTTCGGTTGAAAAGTGGCTCCAATTTTTGGAGAGCCTGGGGCGAGTGGGCGTGCGTGATGACGTAAATTACGTAAATAGTATGACACATTGGTTTGTTTACGCTATAATTCCCTTGGAATCCTTTAGCGTGATGGTCATTTTGCCAACGTTTTTGGCTGTACAAATGTCAGACAGCGCCTAATTTGTTTCTTTACAGTCCTCTGAAGGTGGAGAGGATCAGTTTCGGATCACTCTTGATCAACTGAAATGATCGTGTCCACTGTAGTTTTGCCGTAGCGAGACGAACCGACTGTGTCGCTTGAGCGAAGGAAGTGCACATGAAGAAGACGGACTTTTATTTAGATTATTGAACGTGAATGGTATACATTTCAGTAGCACAGCGTCTCAGTGGTTCGCCAGTTGAGTTGTAAGCTTATTGAACGCAGAGGCGTTTTTGTTATTTGTTTTTAGTGGCTCGTTGACTAGCGTTTATCGAACGCGAACGATATATTTCCCGTATATTTGTAATACAAACAATCATGATATTAGCGCATTAGCGACTCGGCCGGTCTTCTCTGAAGTTCATTGATCGCGCGTGGAGGTTATGAACTTATTTTATCGGCTTGGCAATTCGCCCGTCTACTTAAAGTTCTTTTTTCAAAGCGAAGGATATGTCTTGGCGGCTTGCTAGTTGAAAGTTTCTAAATTATACTGATATGTTATGCATATCCGAGGTTTTGTTTTTCAGGCGGCTTGCTGAATTCAATGTGAATGGTGTATTTTTAGCGGCAAGGCGCCTTGATAGCGTATTTATTTATTTATTCAAAATGTTTGAACTCAAGTATATACGTAATAATTATGCTTCTTAGTTCAGTGTCTTGCCAGCGATTGAACGTTTCTGGAAATTTTAACCACTTGGCGGCTTGTAAGTGAGTTCAAAGTATCGTGTTTACATTTATGTCTGATTTATATTTCATTGTATAAAAATTGATCTGATCAAACACGCAATGATTCAGCGATGTATTTTGTTCTGAATAGTCTTACGCATTTGTACATGTAGATTTTTGATAGATGTTCCGTAGAATAGACGCATTCCAGTGAACACTTGCGTCGCTGCACTTTGAATTTTATAATTCGGAATACCGTATAAACATTTATATTACTCGCCAGTCAGTGCCGATCGAGTCAGTATAGTTTTGTAGGCCTCACTGACTTCGACAGCTCTCCAGTCGAGCCGAGGCTTGAAGGAACTTCCAAACAGGATATGGATTGGGAAAATTTTGCTTGATTAAACGGCCTCACCGGCCGGAATGTTATTTTCTTTTGCAAAATAATATTAATCTTAACAATAAGCGCTTTCATTGAAAACAACATCGCTTGACGTACCCTTTCCGATGTCGGCGAACAAATTTCGTGTATTTCGCCGGCCTATTTTCCTCTGGATCAAAATAAAGCTTTGTTACACCCTCTGTTATCGAAGAATTCTAATACCTCGTATGTTTGAGTCCACTTCTAGCGACGTCTCTTGTCAGCTCTCTTGTTCTCTATATTCCCGCAGCAGTTTGTACAACTATTTACGTCACAGTGTAATATGACACTGGTTTTGGCCGCGCACAAGTCGGAGCCACTATTTAGCGCCAACAACCTAACTTTGGGACCATAAAATAAGCGTTTCGCATCGTCCCTAACACTTTAAACCTTTTATTCCAAGGTCTAAAAAGGTGAAACTTTCGATACATCAAAAAATAAATTTCATTTCATAGACACTTTAAACTAGCGTTTGCTGGGGCGTAGCCAGCGACTGCTGACCAGGCAGTAACTTGAGATGTCGGCGGCCACAGTTTGCCACGGAACACTTAGGATGAGGACAAATTTTGGAAAAGTGCTTGTGTTTGCTAGGCTTTAAATAAATGAAACACAGTTTGCTCTCTTGGACTAGTTTCCACCTGTCATCCAGTGATTTCTCATTAAACACTGGACAGTTTGGTGACTCGTGACTTGCCTTGTAAAAATTACACATTGGACCTGTTGGGGGGTGTGACTCACCAAATAACGAGGATTTACATCTGACAGTTTGTACTAATAATCTTCGAAGGCATTTTAAGGTGAAAGCTTCGTATATAAAGTATGATTAAAAGAAGAAATCACAAACCACTGTGTCAGCAGTGAGGAGCTGTCGATATTGGATAAAACAAACAATAGTCTTCATTGTCGACTCGTTCTATTGTTTTGCTTCTATTGTTTCTCGTTCTATTGTATCGATCCAATTGGCTTTAGATCTTGTGAGAGCTGCTACATGACCCTCAGCCAGAGCGTTCTTTATTACTACAACACCTTCATTAAACTGTCTTTGTTTACACGCGAAGCGTTTTAATATATCTTCGACATGCAAGCCGACGTTTATTTACGATACTTAGAATTTCCTGCAAAGTTCGTTATAGAGACCAAAGCAGATAGGGCATTACTTCCATATTATCTTTGTGTTCATTACAATAAACCTTTTCAAAGTGGGTTAATTGCCTAAACTAATGGATGAATAAATAAATGTATATTTCCTCAACACCTTAGGTACTTAAAGGTGCAAAAACATCTGTTTTCCTTAATGTAATGATGAGCACACATTACAACCTCCCCACCTCTACCAAAAATTAAGAAAGTAAGGAAGGAAAAGAAAACGAAAATCAATTCAGTTCTGCTGGTAGGCACTCAAGAACTCAATGGAAAGCTTAATCTTTCGGGTTTAATTAACACACACATAACCGGTTGATAGGACGATAATCGACGTTTGTTATTAACAATAGGTCAATGAAAACAAAAACTGCTTTAAGTAGTCAAAACGACCAAACTTGTAAATTACATACATAATTTATTTATCGGAGTCTTTGTCTAGCAAAACATAAGGGAAGCTACTGTACGTTTTTTCTCATATCAGGCGAGTAAAGGAGAGCTTTAGCATTGCTGTATACCAGGTAAGATAACAGTGGTGAGAATGGTTGTATTATATATATTCAACATAGCAATTTAGAGTGCAAATAGGTACCAAAACGAGTGTAAATATGTCACGTTATTACTGACACTCTTTTGGCCGCGAGCAAAAAAACTTAAGGTTTTGGGAGAAGCTTGCTGTCGTGTAAAGTTGAAGTCTCGAAAAAATGAAAATTGACTCATAAAAATACTCAGCCGTATTGCACAACTTTTCGCTGCATATACATTTATCGGAAGCTTTTCAGTAACAACCGTTGGCTTTTAATATCAGCTAATATCCTTATTTACCTCTGATAAGAAAATTATATTACGCGAGGGAAACCGCCTAGGCGATCGCTAATTGTTTCCCCATCGTCGTCGATCGTTGTTTCTCTTCAGGGCGTTTTCAGGTATATTTTTAAACTCAGTTCTTTAATCCAACACGCTTTACTCGTTTACTTACAGTCGTTTCAATAGAAAGAAGTTAGTACTTACCTTTCAGGTCTGTCAAAAATTATTATACCATGTCTATAAAGACAATCTAACACACTAAACGATTTTGATTAATTTACTCAAAATAAAAATAAAAACCCCCGACGTTTGGTCTAGCAGCTGCAGTACTTTAAAAACCCACTACGCCGATTCAGTCAAACCCAGGCACAAAATTAGCATTTTACACCCAAAATTATTATATATTTTTGTCGTTTGATCTTAGAAAATTGCATCAGTTTTTCAGCGAAAAATAAAACCTTTTTTTCGTATGCTTTTAAAACATTTCAGTTGATTTATCCATGCTACACTACTAAATTAAACATATTGAATGTAATAAATATCGACAATTGTTTTGGTGTTTTATGGAATAGAGAAATATCGATGACAACCGCTCACCGAGGTGTATATCATGGGTTTGTTGTTATGTTTCTGAATGAAGTTCTTGCACATTAATTGGTAAAATATATTCCACGATCTAGTGACTACAAATTTGCCTAGGCAAATATAAGCATTGTGCAATGAAATATTTCATGAAAATGCGATATACAGATTACTTACTACATATACATTTTTTACTTGATGTGAAATTACACAATACTGATAGTTTAAAGATTCCGATTATATGGTCAAGAAATATTTGCAGCGAACCGAACAGTAGGGAGAGCAAATTGCGAAATAAAAAAAACTAGTAACCTTCTTGGGGGAAGTTGTAAAATAAGTGAAATATCCACCTGCTGAGCGCGCACAAAAGTTATTTATTCACCAGTTATCGCTCGCAATTATCTTCATTTCATAAAATAACGAGGGCAACACCTTCGCTTTACCATGTTACTGTAAATCATTTCCGAATCTTTAATGAGAGGCAATTAGCTAAATTGAGTGAACTGTTTTGATAATGAAATGATTTCACGGCAAGCTTGTACCGGCTTTTATGGCTGGTTTTCACTAGCGACGGAATCGGAGTCGGAGTTGTAACTGAAGTAAAGGCGCTTATGACCTAATGATAATCAAAAAACGGAGTCAAAAGCGGAGTCGAAAGCGGAGTCGTAAGTTCGATTGAATCGAAGTCGGAGGAATCAGAATGTTTCCATTTTCTTCCGATTGCGCTTCTGACTCCGTCGCTTACGATCCAGTGAAAACTAGATTATAGGAGTCGCAAGCAAAACTGAGCAAATAAACCAATCACAATGCCCATTACCTGCGTAAGCGCAATCGGAAACTCTGCTTGCGGCTCTGTTGTTTGATTTTTACTAGAAACGATTCTGATTACCAATCCGACTCGGACTCCATCGCTAGTGTAATTGATCAATCTTTCGGTTATTCCGTGCGCTGAGAAAAACAAAACAACTGATTAGAATGTATGTACAGTTTATGACGTAGCTCTAAAAGAGTTTGAAGTGAAAGGACAAAACAAAGCAGTTACCGTGTTCAGTGCATGCAATTATGATATTAATAAAAAGTTTGACTTTATTCTGTAAACAAATATCCGGCCCAATGATCAAAACATTTTAAATTAATTGAAAAGTACATTACACATTATTCATTTTATTTAATCAAACCAGTTGACAAACTAAATTACTTTGTGGTTCAGGGATTAATTTTTTGTTTTGTTTTGTTTCATTTCCTAAGCCTCGAAATCATGTTCGAATTTTAATATATCGAAATTGGCCAATTTCGATATATTAAAATTCTAACTAATGGCTCCGACGCTTAGGGAATAAAACGAAGCAAAAAATAATTACTCATCCCAGAACTTCAATGTGATTTCTTTTGTTTTAATTTCATAAGCCTCGGAACCAAGTAAGAGTTTAACCATATCGAAATTTAAGAAATGGTAAGCGTGCAGTGTGCGTACATCGAGTTATGGATACACAGGGGAGGTTGCTAAGCACAAGTTACGCCAGATATCTACAATTCACAAAATACAATTTTATCTGCTCCTTTTTTTAAACCACCAAAAAGTTAAACTTTCTAGCACATTTGCGTTACCCAAAATCTCCCCTTTCGGGTATAAAACATATTTCGTGATTCGCTTTAGCAAAGTGAAAAAGACACAAAATACATTTTCTTTTCCTGACTTCTTATGACAACTAAGGCCCGGTTCAAACGTCGAACTTCACATGTGCCGAATCTCAGATGCAAATGAGTAAGAACAATTTATAGATTTTGCTCATTTGCATTAGATTCGGCACATGTGAAGTTCGACGTTTGAACCGGGCCTCAGTCACCTTATCTCTTATTTACATCGCTATTAAATGATGACAGTAATTATACCATAAATATTTGTCTGAACGCTTAAGCATACTTAGCCTTACGTCGACTTACGCTAAGTCTACTTAACGCGGAGTTACTGTCTAGTGTGAACCCAGTATGCTTATCGTCGAAATCTCGACCTGGAGAAAACACATTTTATAAAATCGGGCGGCTTGGCATAAAGCCAGCCCTATTTAACAAGTAGCCTGTTACGACTTCACAAGCGGGACTTTTTTATACTTATTCGATGGCGGACTCTGAGTTCAAATAAAGCAAGTTTTGTTTCGAAAACGATGAACTTAAAAGTGTCTCAGCGTGACATACATATACATTGTGTGAACTTCACGATGTGGGCATGTCGCCAAGACCCAGAAAAAAAAAATACATTTTATGAAGTGGGCACGTCGCCATATAGGCCTTTATCACGCGGTGGCCATGTTGACTCCCCAGCCTCGCAGTGAAAAAGTTGAAAACGACGTTGGGCGGGCAAAATTTTTTTGTTTTTATACAAAATATACAAAATGACGGGGCGTGATAAAGGCCTATGGGCCTTTATCACGCGGTGGCCATGTTGATTCCCCGGAGAATAAAATGCTTTGTTTTTGCCCGCCCAGCCACGCAGCGAAAAAGTTGAAAACGAGGTTGGGCGTTCAAAAATCTTTGTTTTTATACAAAATGGCGGGGCGTGATAAAGGCCTATTGGCAACGGCCCATTTAATAGGCCATTTAATAGGCTATTTCCGAGTTGTTTTCATTCACATGCAAATAAGTTTTATTTGCATGTGAATGAAAACTCATTTTCATATGAAAGGTTTCGCACCTAGCCTCGCTTTGACAGAGAGGCTAAAGGCAACTCGGAAATGGCCTATTAGCCCAATCCATATAACAATTAGGTTTTTAAATTAAAAGAATAACTGAACATCGAATACCAAAAAGACCAAGCCGTTCAAGTATGGTACAGTCGATCCGTGAGTTGGGTAAGGCGGCTTTAACTTTTGCGTATGTGAATGAAATCCTAGCGTGTGACTACAGGATGTTAGAACGGCAGCCATGTTGGGGATCAAAAACTGAATTGAAATCGTTTGAAAAGAAATAGAGTTTTATTCCCCAAGGATAGACATTTTATTGTTTTGACCCTCAACATGGCCGCCGTAAAAACCACCAATTTCATGAAGGCTCTGCAATGAAAGCTCTGCAATGAAAGCTCTGCTATGGTAGTATTTGTTTTTCAGCGTTTTTGATATTCATTCATGAATTTTAATTGTGCACGCTTCTGGTAGTGCAGGGTAAAACTCACTCGGCTTTTACCAAACTTAATTATTACAGTTATATTTTTCGTTATGAGGCAATGAAGACGTAATGAACACTCTAAATCGAAAAGAAACTTCGATGCAACTATAACGATAAATAAATTATTGATTGGTTTAGCCATAGTTTATAAAGTGCAATGGTTATGAACCTGAGAATTGTTTGATCGATGTTTTTGTTATCGTTTTTCGGCCTTGACCGTGCTCCAAGGTGCGGGATTGCAGAAAGTTGGAAGATACTAATTTGCATCTCATTGAATAAGAATAGAGCTTATTGTCTCAATGCCTCATTCTAAAAAGGATTGAAAAGAATAGAACCAATTTTCGCAATCCCGCACCTCACTCTGACCATGCCAAAACAATAGATGTCGATCTTTTGTTTGTGCTATTAGGGTTTTCCGATTTAGCGGAAATAACGCGGATACGGAAGGATTTTTTCCGGATATATAAGTGATACAATTATTACAATGGAATCCAATTCGTTCTATAGGTATCGGAACATTCACTGAAGGGTGATGCTTATAGTTGTTTCTGGCGGTGAATTTGCCTGCAAAGACCTGTAAACCCGTCGCCGCTTTTTCTCGACAGCTAGTGTGACCTTAGTTTACCTTTTTGTAAACAAGGCCAAACACACGAGGATTAACCGAGCACTGCTAAATGCACTGGTATTCTGAATTTCAAAAACGTACCGGTTTTGTTTTGCTTGACAGTTATTATCGTCTAGGGTATAAATTCATTTGCATAGCTGTTTGTTGACTTCATTTTAGGCTGTAGACGATTTTAAATTGTATCATGAATTTGTAGTATTGTTTCCGTTCCCGGTTTCGCGGCTTAAGTATCTCAATACCTCTGAAGATACAGAAGAAGTCGTTGCAGTCAGAGATTTGCAGGGATGCAGACTTCTATCCTATACCCGGTCGGCATTTCGAAAGTTTTTTGACTGTGACTATTAAGCGATTACATATACTTAGAAAAATACTGACATTAGGGATGATAACAGTTTTTAGATTCAGTTTAATTTCCTTTTCTAAAGTATGCCACGAATAAAGCATTTTTCGTGGTTAAAGCTGAGAGCATAATAGTCCGTTTAGGAGCGTGACGTCAACGAGTATAAAGTGTCAACCCCAAATTTTATTTTGCTGCAACCAACGCGGACCTCCTTATGGCTCGTCTTCGCGACATGACATGTATCGTTTTGGATTAGTGTGCTTATTGGTCCAATAACTTCGGCGGCGGCGTTTACCTATTATTCTTCATGCCTTTGGGGGGCCAGGCTGTTAGCAGATGTCAAGGAGATGTGAATCCCGCCTCGTGTCGTTAAGCTATCGCTTACTAATCAGTGTTTGTGTCAAACTAAGTTATTAGCATGTACTTAGATGTCTGCATTGACATGACGTCCGCCTGATTGCGTCGCGTTTCAACAGCTTCACACACAAAAAAAAAATTGGTAAGAACGCATGAATGCAGTTATTGGATATAAAATTTATTTTGCGAACTGATACATACACCTTATTAAATGGTTTAACAGATAATATGCATCTTCGAGCCCCGTAAGGGCGAGAAAAATGCGACCAATGAGTAAAATGTTCGCACGTATTATCTGTTCAACCATCGAATAAGGGATTTATTACTCGATTGAGATGCTTCTATTTATAATAGCTCCGTGTCTTGAAACCGGGATGCTAAGGTGTAATACGGCAATCTACTGTGTAATACGCTTGGATATTTTGCGTGTTCTCTTTTCTTTATAAGGTAAAATGACGTCACAGTCGAATAATAAATAGAGGTTATTCAGTGTGAAGTTGTGTTATACGGCTGGGTATTTTTACAAGTCAGTTTTTATTTTTTCGAGCCTTCAGAAATCAGGCGAGAAAAAATAAATACTGTCGAGTAAAAATGCCTAGCCGTATTACACAACTTTTAATTTCGCTGAATAAATTATTTATTATACCACAGTAATCTTCTCCTGGAACTAAGTTTGAAGCTGTTTTTGCTAGCGCGCGGTCAGAAGAGTGTAATAACGTGTCATATTTGCACTCGTTTTGATGCGTATTTGCACTCTAGAATGCTATGTCGAACAATAAAAGGAATTAGTTCGATGTGTTGCATAAAAATAAGTCAAATTGTTGTGCCATAATCTCAGAACCCATCCAAGCCAATGGTCGATACCCTAAAATTTTGAAGACGCTTTTTCCCTTAATTTAGCATTTTATCTTGCATTACGCCGAAGAATTAACTGAGATTTTTTTTTTAAATTTTTGTAGCCGTTCTCGGCATTCATATACCCTTCAAAAAATTCGCATTTGAGCGATCGACAAAAAGTCTACAAATACAGACATCATTTCTCTGCAATATTCATGGCAATTACATCGAATAACACAAAAAACTGACCCATTACACCTTGTAGCTTGCTATGAAGTTTTGTGGCCGTACAATCTACCGTGTGGTATTAAATTTTCGCGGGATCAAATTTTCGCGAATTTCGCGGGTTTTTCCAACGATCACAGGGAAAAATCAGATTCCGTGACAATAAACTCTAGCGATGGAGAGAAACAAACTAGCGAATATTTACTCCATTTATTCAGATCAATGATTTTCATTTAAATTGATTACAATCTCTTCTTTTCAACTGCAACTGATAAAGAAGAGTCTCTGCGGTCTCTGGTTAAACTTGATAACTCTGGACAAGGAGACTACCTCCTGCCTAAAAACAAACCGCAATGCATTATGGCCCCGAAACAAGGGAACTGTTCGATTTATAAAAATGGGTCGTCGAAGGAATATTCGCATTCGTATAGGTAATCGTACGGTTTCGAGTTCAATTTGGGATTAATTTGCACGACTGAGTTTTTCAAAAAGCTCAAAATTGCAAGCGGCGAGTGCAATTTGAGCTTTTTGAAAAACTCATAAGTGCAAATTAATCCCAAATTGAACGAGAAAACCGTATGATTACTTATTAATAATAATACATGAAAAAATTTGCATCCATTTTTGTTTGGAAATTTTTTTCTTTTTTGCAAAAAATTTTTTTGGGAATTTTTTTTTTCTTTTTTTTTTTTGGCAAAAGAAAAGAAAAAAATTTTTTTTCGATTTGTAATTTGCACTGGTGTTACACTTTTAGCACTGGTGTTACACGTTTTGCACTGGTGTTACACGTTTTGCACTGGTGTTACACTTGAACTGCACTGCTCTTAGCCAATCAGAATCGAGTAATTTTTTCATGTATATTATTATCAAGGGAATAAGTGGTGGCCACTGTAGAGGGGTTGCTGTTCATGCAGTTGTAGAAATCGAGCAGTCATCTTGAGGTACGTATACGTGAAATACCGGAAAAGAACTTACTAAACGAGATGCGCGAAAATTTAGGTTCCCAACGGTAAAGTCTGAAATCCTAATTCGCGAAAGTTTGTTCCGTCGAAACGCAAAAGATCGGCAATCTGCGCGCGAAATTAAACTCCCGCGAAAATGTCATGTCCACGATATCGATGTTTCAAGACGATTTAACGTACAAATCTGCTTTCTCCAAGGGTTTGCTAACAAATTGGTGATACTGGTCTGAGAAACAAAAAGCAGTTCTGGCCTTCAAAAGGACTCTTTTACTAATTTTACTACTAGTCATACTACTTACCATAATTACTAATCATCTAATACATATCATAAATACGGTTAATGAATTTTACTTCAATTTTTATTTTGAGCATGATATTTTGTAATTTAAACACCATGCAATCAAACCTCTGGCTGTGAAAAGCGGTTTGTAATTATGCCGAAGAGATTTAAGATACACCTACGTTGCGTTTCTGTTCCTTTATACCTTTGATTCGTTTCGATTTCTCATTATATCCTTGAGAATTCGCGTCGTTGTAATGTTCAGTAAGCTAATTTCTAAACTTTCCTGCTCATTATCCCATTTTACTGCGGCAGCTTGAGTCAAACCTGGGTCGAGCAATTGGCTTGTAGTTAAGTCTGTTTAAATGAAAACTCGTCAGAGGTAATTTCTTCATCCTGTTTCTTTTTTAGCTTTTTTATTTACAAAATAACATTTGGTCATTTTGTTATGAATATTGATTTAACACGTTCGCACTGCAAAAGCCGCAGGCTATGTTTCCAGATGCTGATTCTGAAAGTTGTACAAACCACATCTTGTCGATCTATTACACTGACCAGCGGGAAATTTTTATTTATACATGGAACGAGTTGCTAGTACACCGTCTACCTGATATTAACTAACATTTACTTCATATAAACTTGTATATAACTTCCTTTCCGACGACGCATAAACGTTAGCATTCAACAAATAAGGTCTGCGTGCCATGTTGTTTTCCTAAAAAATGCCCTCATCAAATCTCCACTCGTTAATAAAAAAGCCGAAATTTCCAACCGGTAGTTAATAAATGCAAAGTGCAACCATTTGTACAACCTTTATGTCAAGTGCCGCTTTAACCAATCAAAAACAAGGAGAAACTTCTCGCTGGTAAATAAAACCATCTGGCTGGTTTGACTGTGCATAAATATCGAATCGGTCCAATGCAATTTTGCATTTTGAATTTTCAAACAAGAGAAATGATTCGATCGTTCATAAATCATGTCTTTTGGACAGTGATTACCACAGGGCATTGTGATTATAATAATCTGAGGATTTATCAAAACATTTTTGTTGTACCTGTGTATTTTAGGTGAGAAGTCGTCCATGCCCACGACTCGATGCATACTATGAACATTAGACAACGACTTGAGATAATCCCGCGTGTGGTTGATACGACCCAGCGAAGAATTATTCTGAACGTTGGAGGCCGCAAACATGAGACGTTTTTAAGCACAGTGCGGAATTATCCCGATACACGGCTTTACTGGGTCGTCGAGAATGTCACGAAGGCCATCGACTACGACTCAGAAAAAATAGAGCTTTTCTTTGATCGCCATCCTGGAATATTCGAGCAGGTTTTGAATTACTACCGAACAGGCAAGCTGCATTGCCCGCACGATGTTTGTGGACCGCTGTTTGAGGAGGAGCTAGCTTACTGGGGGATTGACGAGAAGGAAATGGAGCACTGCTGCTGGACCTCGTATAGCCAGCATCGAGACGCCGAACAGAATTTAAAGAGTTTTAATGTCCACGAAAGTGATCAGGAACAAGACACAGATCTTGAGAATGACCGGCTAGAAAATCCTACACCTGCTCGAGACTGCGGTCGTTTCACCTGGTGGACGAAATATCAGCCTAAAATATGGCCCATTCTGGAAGACCCTCATTCTTCCAAGGCAGCAAAGGTGAGACAGCTTATATTGCTAATATTACGGTTGCTTGCCTTTCGCGACTTAGTTATTTTTTACTATTGTTTATTGTTTATTCAGGAGTATGCTATATTACAACTAATTTTCGGAGTCTGCTCTGCTATAAATCATCACGCCAGAGAAACATGTTCGCGTTGGGAAAACACGGTTGGTGAAGTGAAATCGTGCGTTGTGTTTCGTGATGTGTTCGTGTAATTCGTGAAGAAGGATTATGTTAGCGCGCGCGACAACAGCTGCCTCCCAGTATGATAGTTTGGGAATTTCCTGCATTGTCCGCTAATTAAAAGGTTTACGTACACGACCTTTTTCTTGATTAGCTTTATTTTTAGTGATACGCAATATAAGAGAATCGTATAACAATTTCAAGTTTAATAAAAAACGGACGATGTTGTTCTGTGCCAAGATCCTGCTACCAGATAAACAAGCCGCTAAAAACTACGCTCTTGAGATGTAAATTACTATTTGGTGTTAATGAAAGGCTTTTTTTTTTTTTTCGGAGGAAGCACATAATAGCTTTTTCAAGCATCAAATAGCTCGTTGCGACCTACTTATGTTAAGATCACGCTGTTCCTCTCACAAGGGGATGGACATGTTATGGCGGTGAGGCGGGAAATTACGCGCCTTTTCTGAATATCTTATGACGGGATTAATGTGGTGAAACAAAAGAAAGAGAAAAACTTTAATTTATGCAACCAATTAACTCCGCTGTCTTGCCGTGGTTTTCGAACCATGGCGTTATTACAACTACCAAAGATACGACAGATTTAGTGCTTTATCCGTAATAATCGTTGTGTAAAGCCATTTAAACACCCTTTTGCTTGACGTAGGATTTCTCTATTTCATAAACATTCCTGTTCAATGTTGCTAATGATAAAACTGAATTTAAGGCACATTAAACAGGTTGTTTGTATTTCTTTGACATCTTTGACAAACTTGATCAGCAAATTAAAACTACGAAACTTCCAGAGCTTTGTCTGCTCAAAACAAGAAAGCTGTATTTAATGGCAGAAAGCGGCAAAAGATGATTGTGTTTGTCGACACAAAATAACCACTTCATACGCGACATGCGTGTTTCGATGCCATTTATATGTTTTGATTACCATAGATACGGGTAGCTGTTTTGTAAAATTTGAAACTCACTAATGAATCTTTTCATGTATCAGTCATTCCGTCAAGACGCAGGATACGAGATATATTAAAATTAACTGTGTTTTATTAAACTTATAAATGAAAACATTTAATTTCATCTCCAAAGAGTCGTTCGGTAAAATTTGCAATCCGTTTACAACAAAACAAAGCCATAATCTTCAATTTCGAAGCATTTCTAACATTTCATGTGGATATTTTTTGTAACAGAATATAACTTAAAACCAGCCGTCATTGATGGCAAAGTTAGAATCAAAGGTCGCCATCGTGTATACGTTGTAAATGAACGTTTATATGCTTGTTCAACACTCCCGTAGGCAGGCGATATATCAGTGTCACTTTAAGGTTTGAATTGTAAATTGAAGGAAAATTGTGAGTGTAATTTCAGTGTTCTAAACTCAAAGACTTCCGAATTCGAAAGCACTGCCCAATAGCTTTCATGTGAAAGGTCGAACGCTTTTGTTTCATCCACAAACTCATGATCAAACTTTAGAACAACCTTGTACAGCATAATAAACAGCGTCACAGGAAAGTACTCCTCAATAGCTTTTCGTTTGAACAGTAATTGCACTTTAGAATTTCATTCACAGACTCAAAATTTAGAACCACCTTGTACAGAATACGAATAAACAACACCACCCACAGGAACGTCCTGCTCAATACCTTTCATTCGAATGGTTGCACAATGTAGGATTTCGTCAACAGACCCCAAACTTAACCTTGTACAGCGTAATAAAGGGTACATGTACAACAGAAAATAAAACTGACTCTACGAGGATTTTAAACTGGTAGTAAAAAATGCCCATTCCGAAGACACACTCTTCTAAGGTAAACAGTTCGGCCGCCACCAGCTATGTGTGAATTCTTTGGTTGGTGAAATCAGTAGGTTGCTTCCTTTGGTGAATTTGATATGAGGTTTTAGGCGATTGCAAATGGAAAACACTAGCAGAAAGCCGATACCAGTTGGCGGTGTGAATTACACGATTGAGGTTTAATTTTGAATAAAACAAGTCTTACAGTCAAACCGGATGTTGTTTTGCGGGCAACTTTGCAAACTTCCGCCGCAACATTGGTATTTTGATTGACAGTTTGCTTTGAGCGAGTTGGAAGTTGTGCGAGCAAGTTGCAACTTTCGCGAGCAAGTTCCAATTTCAAACTTGCTGTCAGTTGCCGGATTTCTGAATTGAAAGTACTTGGTTTGGTTACCTTGCAGTATTCCACAAACTCTACGATGTCAGGAGTAGAAACTTTTAGTTCCTTCCAGCCAGGTTTACCGGGAAAATACGTCTCGTGTTGTAAAAATCTGTTTACTATATTGGATACAGCTTGCCTTGATAATCCACCAATGCGTGCGATTTGTTCTTGTTTTACACCAGACGACCATTATTCTCTCTCTTTTCTCAACCGAGGTGGTATTATTGAGATGTACGTGAGCCATAATTGAAGAAGGACGTGTTTTCACAAAATTCGCAATTTGCAACTGACAACAAGTTTGAAATAGGAACTTGCTCGCGAAAGTTGCAACTTGCTCGAAGCAAACTGTCAATCAAAATACCAATGTTGCGGCGGAAGTTTGCAAAGTTGCCCGCAAAAGAACATCCGGTTTGACTGTAAAATACAGGAAAGATTCAGCTGTTGTTTACAGCGATTGGTCCATCGCACGCGTTCCAGACGGTCAAACCGACTTGAGTTTGGCAGACGTCCATCAAAGGAAAGTCGTCAAAGGGACACGGTCCCCGCGCTAAAATAACGAAATTGTGTGAATTATTTCCATGTTATATCGCCAAATGCCACCAAATATACAACTAAATTGGATAAAAAGATTCTATAGTGCAAACCAGAAGCAGTAATTTGGTGAAAAAGTGCATATGTGCGCCATATGTGGGTCGAGTTTGATGTTGGTTCTCATCCTTGCTCCGAGGGTTTTTCTCTGGATACTCCGGTTTTCCTCCCTCCATAAAAATCAACATTTCCAAATTCCAATTCGATCCGGAAACAGTGGAAGTAAGAGACACCTCGTGGATTCCACTGAAATTCCTATCTATTAATTAATTAATTAATTAATTAATTATTTAATTAATTTTTATTTAGGATTACAAGGATGGAAGTGGATTACAGTTTATCAATTTTGATTTCGTGACAGTCGGTTAAGAATTCAAAGTTTCCTTTCCGGTAGAATTTTGACTTTTTTAGTCGCTATTTTGTGTTTTTACTCGTGCCGGTACGGCAATGAGTCAAGGATTGGCCTGGCCGATTTTCTCCTTTTCCTCCGTGTTTTCGTATCTACTTTTGTGCATTGCGTTAGATCTGGGTACGAGGATACGCACGCATGCACTGCGAGAAATTTTGAGCCCACGGTACTTGGGATTCGGTGTAATCGGCGTCGTTTTGCAAGCCAGAAGCGAAACAAATTTGGGTTTTATTGTTTGTTGCTGTTTACTTGTGACCGATATGGTAACAAGGTAAAATTTGCCCTCCGTTTTTCTTTTTATTCCTTTTGTTTTCGTCTGTTATTTGTGCATCGCGTTAGTTCTGGGTACGAGAATACGCACGCATGCAAGCAGAAGCGAAACGAATTTTGATTTTATTTGCCTGTTGTTGTGTTACGTAAGTGTTCCCCGCGAGTAACGTACAATACCGGTACGAGTATAGGCTACGGGTAGCCTCTTGTTAGTTTATATTTCTTTGCGTTCATCACTTTTGGCGATGATTATTTCTTCCTATTTCAAGATAATAAAGCCCGGGGGGTGGGGGGTACTCCCTATAATGGGCTATACGGGATGCTCCGCCCGAAAGGGGTACCTTTTTGAGGCTGGAAGTATAAGGGTAGGGATTTCACGAAGAATAGGAAAGGGTAGCGAAAACACGAGTTGAAGCATAAAAAGGTAGGGAAAACTGCCATTTAGTATTATAAAAACGGTAGTTCAAAATATATCAAACAGACGCACGTAAAGGCTATATGAAAGGGTATCATTTTCAATGAAAGGTATATGAAAGGGGTACCATTTTCAATGAAAGGTATATGAAAGGGGTATCATTTTCAATGAAAGGTATATTGAAAGGGGTACCATTTTCAATGAAAGGTGTATGAAAGGGGTACCATTTTCAATGAAAGGTATATGAAAGGGGTGCCATTTTCAATGAAAGGTGTATGAAAGGGGTACCATTTTCCTGAAAGGTATATGAAAGGGGTACCATTTTCAATGAAAGGTATATGAAAGGGGTACCATTTTCAATGAAAGGTATATGAAAGGGGTACCATTTTCAATGAAAGGGGTATCATTTTCAATGAAAGGTATATGAAAGGGGTACCATTTTCAATGAAAGGTATATGAAAGGGGTACCATTTTCATTGAAAGGTATATGAAAGGGGTACCTTTTCTGTCAAAAACGGTATATGAAAGGGCAAGGGTTTGAACTTTGTTGAGTACCCCTTCCCCCCCGGGAATAAAGCAAGCTTTATTTATTTACGTAATAATTTTAAAACAAACTAATTCGAAGTCTGTTACAGTACTGTTTTTAAAGAGAAGATTTTATTCACCATGACAACAAAAATTGGCTCTGCATGTAGCAGCTTTATGATTCGCCTGATATTCATGTATCACTAAGTTTGAAAAATAATTATCACATGCTGTAAAAGTTTTATTTTAAAATATAGCTTCTGCAAACGTCAGTTATGCTTTATTTTTTTTTGTTTAAGCTGGCTTGGAGATCAATTTTGATTACGTTTTTTTTATTAAGTTCTACCTTCTGTTAGCTGATAAAGTTGTCGATCTTTTAGCTTTGTTTGCTTGAAATCCTGTCAGAATTTAAAATAAATTTGGCGGCTTTTCTTTGATTGGCGTCCACTAAAACTCAACTTTATCGGTCTCTTTTGAAGGCGGTGGATCGCGTGTTATTGCATGGTACTGACGCTGTATGCAGTCATCAATACATAACACCTCTCCCAAGTAAACACACGATCACAATGAACAAAGTCATTCGATCGACAGGGAAACATATTCTCGACCGTACTCCCAAATAAATAAAACTTACATTTACAGAATTGATTCTGAACTTTCACTTAATATTACAACAGTGAAATTAAAAGAAAATCAAATTGGAATTTATGGACACAGTAAATCACTTTAAATTTCTTACCTGGAAAGAAAATGGAAAGGAGCTTTTTCATAATCTGTTGAAATAAATAAAAAAGAAAGTAGATAATTTCTAGCTTGGGAAGCATTTAATAAAGAGTTTTAAAAGCTTTCTCTTATCTGCTTTATGATATTTTAATTTATTTTTTGTAGCCCGTTTTCGATTCAAAAGCTTGGCTATGTTAAGATAATTCCAGACGATCGGAGATTTCCGGTTAGTTCCCGACATCTCAGACATTCCCCACTTATGTAGTTTCCACACGAACTTTTATTATTTTAATTATTATATCAAATTGCCAGAAAAAAAAAATCAAAATCAATATGATCTAACTAAGCCGTGTAAAAAGCCCAACATGCTGGAATGACGTCATCGCAAGAAAAAAATATACTATTCGCGTTCGAAGAACGCAATCCTAATTTCGTGTTGGTTGCCCTGTGCCTTGCATGCATAAAAAATTGAGATTTTTTGGTATCCGGTCTTCCAAATGGCCGCCCCTACTGCTTTTTTCAGGGGCTGATTTCCGCCGGAAACCTTCGAACGCGTCTCCATAATCTCCGATTACTGCTAGTTTACCATACTACAACCTGACGGGAATTAGAGAACACGAAAAATACAAGTCATTTATCGAATTACTGCAGTGTTTTACAAAGTGTTTTTTGACCTTTTTTATATGACTCGTATATCCTTCGCATAGGGTATTAAGGAAATGTTTTCACAGAATTGAAGGTCAAAGACAATTTCCTCCACTTAAGTTGCAAGAGTGGTCTTGTGTAATGGACTAAAAAAACAACAAAAGTATTTATTAACAACCTTTTCTAGGGATACTTTACAAATGCGATTTCTGTGCAAATTTTGCCGCACTTTTCAATGCCATTTTCGTGCACACAAGTTGTATTTTCAAATCGCGTGTGTACCGGATATACCGGGCGGATATAGTGTATTGTACTGGACCACAACTGTGGCGAGTCGTGGTTTAAATCAGTTTTCAGGTCATCAAAGCGCGCGCTGCTTTCCGTCTAGGTATTATTACTTGGTTTGTCAGCAATTGTGATCACGAAGTATATCAGATCAAAATCGTAACATACATTAAGGTTTAAAGAGCACAGTTCAGCCCGATTACAAATAACTTAGCTCATATTTATTTATTTATTTATTTATTTATTTATAACATTATCCCGTGTGGTTACCGTATAAATCGACAATTTGCTAACTGACTAAAAAATGGGTACCCTTTGGGGACATGTGTGCACGCTCCTTAATTGTTGGATGTACCGTAATTCAACCTTTCTTCTTTTGAAATTTTGGGGTCTACCCGGGTATACCATTAGAGTTTTCTAAGTTGAAAGCCAGCTATACTAGGTCACCTGGTGGCTAGCAATGATATTCTTACCCACGCGGCTGTCATGCGCGGCCAATGTTGCATCAATTTCACGTCTTTAAAGAAAACAATAGTGAAAGGTAATCAAGGTTAACCTTCGGACATACACGCAAACTTATACTCCCACCGTGGTACAAGGGGGGGGGGGGGGGTTGCAGCCCCCCTTAGTTTTTTGCAGTGTTACAATATTTCGAAGATTACATCTAAAAGATAGCCTGTAATGTGCTCTACAAGATAAGGTAAATATTACGGGTTGCAGCGTTGCTGGGGGTCTCTGACGTCATCCAATATGGCCGCCATCTTGGATTTTACTAAAAATTCAACTTTATCAGAAAAATGCGGTAATTGCAAATATTTTCTGCTAGAGTTGCAAAATATGATACAATTAAACATTTTGATGCTTTTGGTAGCATTTAATGTTTTTTCTTTTCACCGAAAAAGGTGAAAAACACGCATTTTTATTCAAAAACGGCTTGACCTAATGCTACTTATGGCGTCATCTTGTTACCATAGCAACCGGTTGTCGCCAAACTTTACCAAAATGTGTCAAAAGGATAAAAGAACACCTACTGAAGATGGCATGTGCCAACAATAAATGCTCTTGAAAAAAAAACGAGTAAAACTATAACCTTTAGCGAATTTAACCACTTTTCGGTTGCCTGTTAATTATTGGATTGCATCATTGTTAAAGCTTTCGGTTTTAGCAAAATGTCTAGGTGCACAAGCACAGTAAACACAATAATCATCATTTAGTTACACCTCTTTCCTTTGTATATTTTCTTTTACAGATATTTTCCATAGTCTCTGTGGCGCTGATCATGTTGTCTGTGGGCACATCCTGTGCTTTAACTCTTCCCCAGTTCTCCAGGGAATCCAGAGCTGTTGAAGGATCCTCAGCGCCAGCTCGAGACTCGACAACCAACGCTGTCTTCAAGACCATCGACTACTTCTGCGGTATTTGGTTTACATTTGAATTGCTAATCCGAGTAATCTTCTGTCCAAGAAGACGTGTATTTTTCCGACAGGTAACGAACTGGATCGATATTCTGTCGGTAATTCCGTTCTATCTTCGGCTCATCGATCCCGAAGGCGGTGGTCCTCTTGCGGATGCGCTCCTTGTGATTCGTCTTCTTCGACTGTTCCGCTTCTTTCGCCTGCTCTACGGCCTTCAAATTTTACTACACACGTTAAAAGCAAGCTCTTACGAGCTGGGGCTACTGTTGTTAATTCTCTTAATCCCCGTTATTTTGTTTTCTTCTATTATTTATTACATCGAGCGCACCATGGATGGGCTTGACACCAAATTTCGTTCAATTCCAGAATCCTTTTGGTGGTCGCTAATCACCATGACAACTGTCGGTTACGGTGACATGGTGCCGGTTACATGGGTGGGAAAAATCATTGGAGGAGCATGCGCAATATGCGGCCTTCTTGTAGTAGCTCTTCCTATATCCATAATTGGAAGTAACTTTAATCTGTACTATGCGCATGCGCAAGCAAGGCTGAAACTTCCCAGAAAGAGAAATAAAGTATTGCTTAGTTCAATCACTTCCGATTTTTCAAACCGGAGCAACTTCTCTGGTCACAGGCGCAGGGGATTGCGCGTGCGCAGTCATGTTGCGCTTGAGACAGGAGAAGGCGAGAACCTAATTCCGGGCTTGCGAAACAGCCGTTCATATCGGCTGAATAGTTTTCCTAAGCAGAATTCGTATGAAGTCAACCTCAATTCCAGAACTGGGAGTCTACCTTTGAGTAAATATGACAACGATCAAACGAGTGACGTTAAAACATCGCCCACGTCTTCTAAGCCTAACAGAGAGCGCAAATACAGCCGCAACGAAAGAGTTGTTCCAAAGCTTGGAGATCTTCCCGAAAAAGACGAATCGGAAGAAAACGAAATTTCCGGAGGGAATCAGGACTCAAGCACAAACAACAACTCCAGGAATAGTTTAAATGTCCCAGGGGTAACAAACTGTTCCAAGGCGGACCGACTTCCGCTTTGGATAGCAGAGAACAGTAGAACGCCGCGCGTGCGTTCCTTCAGCGTTCCTGTGAATTCACATAGGCCGATTTCTGACCCTCCGCCGCGAAAAACGCAATCGCAGAGCACAGATATTTGTAAACGCTGCTCTTTGCCAAGAGAAACTCAGGACGTTGATGGAGATGTGAACTCAAAGAGTTCTTTCGGAGAGGTGTGTTGTTGCTCAGAGAAAAGGGGTATTTCACCGCGAGATTCCAATACGTCAACGTACACCATATTTATCCCCGGTGTCGACGAGGGAGTGCAGGTTAGTATGGAAAGCATACCGTCTTGGAGCAGAGAATTTTCGTGCAACGGAACTTCGCCAGTTCAACTGGATGTGGTCCCTTGCTTCAGAAAGACGTTACCTGAAGAAGACAGCGATCCCGACAATCAGGGTGAACAGGATGAACGAGAAACACTTATTAGTGATTTAGAAAGTGAACATAACGATAAGCGAACAAATAGTGACCCTACAAAAGGCATTCCTTTGTTACTCATAGACATGCCAAAGAAACAAAGTAAACTACCCGACGAAGAAGCGTCGATTTAATGTAAACGTCTTCGCAAGGAGACACAGCAGCTCAATGTCTTTGTTTGCGCATAACATTTATTGCGGATCGAAGCAAATTTTTCTTTCACTTTGATTCTCGGAAGCTAAGTTCAGCTTATTCAACAGACGTTTGTGTTACAAGTAGCAACGTGGAGGTCATGAGCTTGATAAGCCCTTCCAAGCAAAATGTGGCGGAAATTCAAAGGTTTATAAGACAGTTCTATAAATTAAAGTCTGATCCACTGCTATCGTTTCCGAAACTTTCTTCACTTAGAACTTTAAGATACTGTTGTCCTAAAAGAAAGATGAAAACGCCGGACATTCCAGAAGGTTTGCAAAAAGAAATATGTCTAGCCCTTACGACCCATCAAATTTTAAGGCAATCGATCGCCGTAAAATTACAGGCAATCGCATGACGAAAATAAAGAGATGAAAATACATAGTTATCAAAAAGGCTATGCTTTTAAACATGACACTTGCAGTTTTCTGGCTTTTTTAAATCGTTTATAAATGAACATTTTTATATACTTGTACATTTTTTTTTAGCAAATAAGGTGTCCTAAAATAATCTAAGTCCATTAAGACTGAAAAATGTTCCAAAAATGTTCTCTTCGAGTGTTCAACTCGATGCGCACGAGAAGAGAAAATTCAAGAATCTGACCCACCCAGTTTGCATTGCGCGCCTACGTTGGTTCATCCGCCATTTTCAGGGCCCCCGAAAGTCCATACTGTATTGTAGATGAGAAATACACTCGTGCAAGAGGTGATATTCTTGCCCAAATATGGAATAGAGCCGTATCATAACAATAAGAGAAGCGCGCAATGCAAACTGGGTGGGTCAGATTCTTTCATATCTATTGTTAACGACTTTATTAACGAAGCTTTAAGCAATTTTCCGAAGATTTTCCGAATACTTTCCGAAGGTTGTACGATCGATTCCGATCTTTTTCCGAACATCCCCTAACATTGCCGAAGATTTCCGAGGAAGTTCCGAAAATGTTTCGATTGTAAAACCATTTTAGGCATTTAATGAGGGTAAACATGGCAGCTAAACTCGGAGACTTCAATATTTTCACTCTTCACAGTGATGATTTTTCCGCGGTGGGAGAAATCCTTTTATTATTCGACTGTGACGTCATTTCACCTTAGAAATGGCAGAGAACACGTGACTGGCTTCGTGAAATGTAATTTTAGTAGTTTAGCATGTATTTTTGCTTAAAGACTTATTATTATTATTATTATTATTATTATTATTATTGAAATATCCGAGCGTATCACACAGTATTACACCATAGCATCCCGGTTTCAAGACACAAGCTATTATAAGCTTATAAATACAAGAATTTCTGTCAAATAATAAATCCCTTATTCGATGGTTTAACAGATAATACGTGCGGATATTTTACTCATTGCTCGCATTTTGTTTTTGCACTACGCAACTCGTATGCGATGGCTTAACAGATAATACGTGCGGATATTTTACTCATTGCTCGCATTTTGTTTTTGCACTACGCAACTCGTATGCGATGGCTTAACAGATAATACGTGCGGATATTTTACTCATTGCTCGCATTTTTTTTTTGCACTACGCAACTCGTATGCGATGGCTTAACAGATAATACGTGCGGATATTTTACTCATTGCTCGCATTTTTTTTTTGCACTACGCAACTCGTATGCGATGGCTTAACAGATGATACGTGCGGATATTTTACTCATTGCTCGCATTTTTTTTTGCACTACGCAACTCGTATGCGATGGCTTAACAGATAATACGTGCGGACATTTTACCCATTGCTCGCATTTTTTTTTTGCACTACGCAACTCGTATGCGATGGCTTAACAGATAATACGTGCGGACATTTTACTCATTGCTCGCATTTTTTTTTTTTGCACTACGCAACTCGTATGCGATGGCTTAACAGATAATACGTGCGGACATTTTACTCATTGCTCGCATTTTGTTTTTGCACTACGCAACTCGTATGCGATGGCTTAACAGATAATACGTGCGGATATTTTACTCATTGCTCGCATTTTTGTTTTTGCACTACGCAACTCGTATGCGATGGTTTAACAGATAATACGTGCGGACATTTTACTCATTGCTCGCATTTTTTTTTTGCACTACGCAACTCGTATGCGATGGTTTAACAGATAATACGTGCGGACATTTTACTCATTGCTCGCTTTTTTTTTTTGCACTACGCAACTCGTATGCGATGGCTTAACAGATAATACGTGCGGACATTTTACTCATTGCTCGCATTTTGTTTTTGCACTACGCAACTCGTATGCGATGGCTTAACAGATAATACGTGCGGATATTTTACTCATTGCTCGCATTTTTTTTTTGCACTACGCAACTCGTATGCGATGGCTTAACAGATAATACGTGCGGACATTTTACTCATTGCTCGCATTTTTTTTTGCACTACGCAACTCGTATGCGATGGTTTAACAGATGATACGTGCGGACATTTTACTCATTGCTCGCATTTTTTTTTTTGCACTACGCAACTCGTATGCGATGGCTTAACAGATAATACGTGCGGACATTTTACTCATTGCTCGCATTTTTTTTTTTTGCACTACGCAACTCGTATGCGATGGTTTAACAGATAATACGTGCGGACATTTTACTCATTGCTCGCATTTTTTTTTTTTTGCACTACGCAACTCGTATGCGATGGCTTAACAGATAATACGTGCGGACATTTTACTCATTGCTCGCATTTTTTTTTTTTTTGCACTACGCAACTCGTATGCGATGGCTTAACAGATAATACGTGCGGATATTTTACTCATTGCTCGCATTTTTTTTTTTTTTGCACTACGCAACTCGTATGCGATGGTTTAACAGATAATACGTGGATATTTTACGAGTTGCGTAGTGCAAAAAAAAAATGCGAGCAATGAGTAAAATGTCCGCACGTATTATTTGTTGAACCATCGAATAAGAGATCCCGTGTCTTGAAACCGGGATGCTAAGGTGTAATACGGCAATCTACTGTGTACAACGCTCGGATATTTACTGTAAATCATTTCAAGTGTTTGGAGACTGCACTTTTTCTAAATTACTACTTCTAAAAGCGTGTTTTTCAGCAAAAAGTAATTCAACGCGATACAGACTTGCAATTGCCAATTTGGTTTATGAATTAAAATGTAATGAAATCCGTACTTGTAATAAACGTGGAGATCTAGCAAGGTTAATAATTAACTATTATTGAGCAATGCATCAGAACCTGTATTAAGCGGACACCCTGTATTAAGCGAACACTAACGAGGGTCCCGAGGGTGTCCGCTTAATACTTAGTTTTAAACTAACCACGCTATTATAAAAGATGTATCACGGTCATACATCTCAAGCGTTTCTAGACTTCACCTTAATAAATTAAAAAAAAAAAGATTAACCCTTTCACTCCCAGAGTCAATTGTGGAGACATGTAGTGTAATTCTAACTTTTGAGTCTGTTGATGAAATCCTATGGTGTGACCATTCAAATGAAACCTCTTCAGCAGTACTTTTGCATGGTACCATTTTTTCTAACTTTTGAGTCTGTTGATGAAATCCTATGGTGTGACCATTCAAATGAAACCTCTTTAGCAGTACTTTTGCATGGTACCATTTGTTCTAACTTTTGAGTCTGTTGATGAAATCCTATGGTGTGACCATTCAAATGAAACCTCTTTAGCAGTACTTTTGCATGGTACCATTTGTTCTAACTTTTGAGTCTGTTGATGAAATCCTATGGTGTGATCATTCAAATGAAACCTCTTCAGCAGTACTTTTGCATGGTACCATTTGTTTTTCAATATTTTACAAACTGAAATTTGGGATTTTTCTTGAATTTTGATCTTTGGCACTCTTGGGAGTTAAAGGGTTAAGTACTTAAAATAAAGAAAAATTGCTTAAATTGCTTGACACAGTTTTTAATGTATACAAAATAAGGATAGGTTCCTTATTATATATGTTTTGTGGTTCCTTTTAAGAAGTGGCAATTCTATAAAATCGAAAAAATCAAAAACGTCAAAACATCTGATCTTCATTCTGTAAATGTTCAAACCATGCAAATGGACGTACTATTGCAAGAGAAAATGAGGTAAGAGAGCAGATCCCCACGCCCCATGATAATAATTAAAAATCTATATGAGTGTTATCAGTCTCAGCCTTCGGCTTTGGCTGATAACACTTACATTGACCTTGATTATTCCGGATATTGCACAAAACCCTCATCCAATAATTGTTTATAATCTGGCAGTATATGCGGTATCTACAGCCCGAGCAGCCATTTGGCGATACAATTCCATGGTTGCTGCTGACCTCTCCATCTGTAAGACGAGGTTTTTAGTTCGATGTTTCTTTTGGACGGAAAACTGTCTGAAATCCGACTTTATGGGACGGACCATTATTTTTTTGACGGGGTGGGGTTGGAAAATTTTGAAATAAATTGTTTGCAGAGGCTATAAACACTGAAATAAATTGTATGCAAGCAAAAATTAAAGAAAAAAATTGTTTGCTGAAAGTATGGCAGTTGGACGGAGACACAAAAAAATTGTTTGCAGCAGGTGCCGCATATAAAAAAATTGTTTGCATGTGAAAATTCTTCCCCCCCCCCCCCCCCCCCCCCCGGCAAAAAAAAAATGGTCCGTCCCTAAGAGGTAGCATCCCGGGGATTTTGATCGTTTTTTGGTCAAAACCATGCTAGCTACAATGCCTTCACTTATTTACAAAATAATCCTAAAACACTAGGAAAACGAAATCATCCAATTCTTGAAAAAGGAACAAATCATGGTCTGTTGTAGCCCATTTTGAAAACGAAAAACGTGAGAACTTGAAAAACGCCTGGGCTAATTTTTTTTTTTTTCAAGTCACAATTCATTCAGCCTCAGGCCGTCTCTGATTAGATACTGAATAATTGACAGTTTTGGTACATTTTGCGGTAATTTATCACAAAACCGAACCATTATATTTCGGTTTCTGTAGTACAAATTAAAAGTTAGAACCACATTACACGACTCAAGATTTGACTAAAACACATTCAACGCTTACTTACTTCAACCTTGTCTGGGAGCTGTGGGGGAAATGGAGATGCGAGTTGTTTGATTTTCACTTTACTAATGGGCGAGTTTTTAGTCTTTAGTTTTGAGGGAGTAGGGATGGCGCAGTGGTGAGAGCGCTCGCCTCCCACCAATGTGGCCCGGGTTAAATTCCCGGACTCAGCGTCATATGTGGGTTGAGTTTGTTGTTAGTTCTCATCCAGTTGCTCCGAGGTTTTTTTTTCTGGGTACTCCGGTTTTTCCTCTCTCCTCTAAAACTAACATTTCTGAATTCCACTTCGACCAGGAATTTTCAGAGGGCCACCCTAATTAACCTAGAGTTAGTTTGGTGCTACCCTCTTCAAAAGTTGTTATTTATTTTTTTCTAGTCGTTTTGAAACTGGTTACAAAATGGTGGAGTGGCCCTAAACATTTCGACCTGGGTTGTAGTTCTAACCACGACCTTTGTTATGTTTTTTATTTGTTTGCATCATCAATAACTTAATAACTCAATAATGGCCCTCAGTCACACTATTGCGTATCGTACTAGCGTATGCCAGCGTATGAAAAATATCACTCATACGCTGGTATACGCTGACATACGCTAGGGGTACGTTAGGCATAGGTTGTATACGTTTCAAGCATGGCCGCATACGGTGGCATACGCTGGCATACGGCGAGGCAGAAAAAAATTTTTAAGCATGCTTAAAAATTTTGTGCTTATTCGGACGTATGGTTTATACGCTAAGCATACGCTGGGCATACGCTGAATATGCGAGAGTTACGCTAGAGGTACGTTACTTATAGGTCAAGTACGCTGGTCATACGCTGTATTTTCAAGGGCATTTTGTGTGTATGAAAATTATTTTGTGAATTTTCATACGCAACTCATACGTTTATCTCATATGCAATAGTGTGACAGGGCCTTTACTCTTACTAATTCATGCAACGAGCATGTGATCAATTAAAATTTCAAAGAAATCAATATTGGTGTTTATAATTGAACTGAACAAAGAACAAAAAGACTAAGACGTACTTGAAAGGACTTGAAAAAGACTTGAAGGTTTTTTTGCAAAATTTCTGAATTAGATCAGGTGTAAACTCTTTCTCGATATTTTGTTTGAGTGGAGACGAAATGTGGAATGACGTTCAAGGTTTTTATATTTGGGGCATTTTAATTTGCTTCAAAGGTTTGTGTTGTTGGTTCATTATACAAAGAATAAAATTCTTTAGAAAATAACAGCCTTAGGATAATTAGGTGATGTGCAAAATGTCAGTTCAAGAACACAGATTTCAATTATTACGAACTGTGAATTATGATTAGATGACTGGCATCTTAAAACTGATGACTTTTCAGACTTTTCAGGCTTTTGCAAAGGTGGAAAATGGAAGGCCTCACTTCATTTCGAAGAAACAAGTTAATCCAAAATGTTTGACAAAAATCAATTAGCAATTTTGATTAACGAAGTAAGCGTTCCCAAGAGGTCTAATGTCTAATGACTTGTGTACTCGCGCTTATGTTCAATGTGATTAGTTTGTTTTTGGCGATTTGTTTAATATTGCCGAAGAGTCTGTTATGACTAGATCCAAGGTGTGAGAACTGATCAAATTGTTGCTGACAATCACCTCCTGTATGTATACTTTCTACTGAAATAATCCTTGTGCAAGTCAGTCGATCGGCGTGAAACGGCTCAGACTGCCGCTGACGCGTGTTTGAACAAAAAGGTAGGAATAGTCTGCAAGTAGTTTACTGTTTAACAAACAGTATCACAGGAAAGTACTACTCAATAGCTTTCATTTGAATGGTCACACTTTAGGATTTCATCCACAGACTCAAAAATTAGAACCACCTTGTACAGCATAATAAACAGTATCACAGGAAAGTACTGCTCAGTAGCTTTCATTTAAATGGTCACACTTTAGGATTTCATCCACAAACTCAAAAGTTAGAACCACCTTGTACAGCATAATAAACAGCACCACAGGAAAGTACTGCTCAGTAGCTTTTATTTGAATGGTCACACTTTAGGATTTCATCCACAGACTCAAAAGTTAGAACCACCTTGTACAGCATAATAAACAGCACCACAGGAAAGTACTGCTCAGTAGCTTTTATTTGAATGGTCACACTTTAGGATTTCATCCACAGACTCAAAAGTTAGAACCACCTTGTACAGCATAATAAACAGTACCACCACAGGAAAGTACTGCTCAATAGCTTTCATTTGAATGGTCACACCAGTTTAGGATTTCATCCACAAACTGAAAAGTTAGAACCATCTTCTGCAGCATAATAAACATGCAGCATCACAGGAAAGTACTGCTCAATAGCTTTTATTTGAATGGTCACACTTTAGGATTTCATCCACAGACTTTAAGGTAAGAATCGCATTTTATGGGACAATTAACAAGACCACAGTAAAGTAATGCTCATTAGTTTAGTTTAGGGGTACTCTGCAAACTTTTTGGTGGGGGTGTTCCGCTGGGACTCTGAGACCCTTAACCTATACTAGACCATTTTAGCTGCATTTTGCAACCCTATTCTAGACTAAACACCGAAAAACCCTACCCTATCCTAGACCAATTCCAGACTCGCTATTTTCCAGAAACTCGTTCACTATCACAGTTATTAGTTACCAGGGGTCAGTAAAAATGCCGTACTGCCCGCCGTACCGATTTTTAAATGCCATTTGCTAGTAAACCTTGTCTGGACGAAATTCTTCACGCAGCTGATCAGTTTCGCGTAAAATGATACCCTATTCTAGACCAAAAATCTCTGAACACTATACCCTATCCCAGACTAAACTGCCTGAAAACCATACCCTTCACAGCGGCACATACCTATATAGCTCATATATGGGAGTACCTCCCCCCCCCCCCCTCCCGGGTTCATAACGCTACTAGTTACAACCTAAGGGACTCTGAGGATAAACTTAATGTTCCATTGCCGCGCACAAACTATTATAAAAATAGTTTCAGTTATAGTGGCGCCATGCTCTGGAACAGCCTTTCTCATAATGTAAGGAAAGCTGAGTCCCTTGGGCAATTTAAACGACTTCTCAAAGAGGAACTATAAGGCACGGCATTCGTGGAAAGCAGCTTTTTATTATTTATTAAATTTTTCATATATAGATATTTTTTTTTTTTAATATTAGTTTATTGCTTTGTGTTAGTATTATAATGATTTTTAGCTGACGAATTTTTACCGTGTTTAAATAAAGATTATCTATCTATCTATCTATCTATCTCCACTGGATAAATCATTATCCAGTGCATGGATAAGTAATAACAAAATCCTTTTTTATCCATTGGATAGTGATTTATCCGGTGGATATCGCTATCCTCCTTATGAACAACAAGATTAATCGACAAGCTATCCACTTGAACATAAACATATATATACGTGAACACTTTCGAACAAAGCAAAGTGTAGCAAACTAAGATAATCTTTCAAGAAATAAGAATCAAGAATGTTTACAAGAATTCCTGGGAAAACAACGCCGAGAAGTTGAAAAATACGGCAGATGAGTGATAAACAGACTCGAAATTGTACAAAACAATAAATAGTACCACATGAAAGCACTGCTCGGTAGCTTTCATTTGAATGGTTACAATTTAGGATTCAGTATCCTACAGATTCAAAAGTTACAGCCACCTCGTATAGCACAGTAGACGGTTCGTCAGGAAAGTACTGCTCAGTAGCTTTCATTTGAATGGTCACAATTTAGGATTTTATCCTGCGGATTTAAAAGTTACAATCACCTTGTACAGCATAATAAATAGTACCACACGAAAGTACTGCTCTGAAGCTTTCATTTGAATGGTCACACTTTAGGTTTTCATTCACAGACCAAAACATTAGAACCACCTTCCACGTAAAACTAACCAGTAGCACAGGAAACTACTGTTCCACTCTGTAGGATTTTATCAGCAAACCCAGGTTATGCTTACCCTAATTTTATATTTCCCCAATTTCTTTCCCTTCGTTTCTCCGGGGGGGGGGGGGGGGTGGGGGGGGGGGGGGGGGGGGGGGGGGGGTGGGGGGGGGGGGGGGGGGGGGGGGTGGGGGGGGGGGGGGGGTGGGGGGGGGGGGTGGGGGGTGGGGGGGTGGGGGGGGTGGGGGGGGGGGGGGGGTGGGGGGGGTGGGGGTGGGGTGTACTCAACAAAGTTTCGTACGGGAATGCTATGCTCAGCCCCGAGGTCCAAACCCTTACCCTTTTATATACCGTTTTTGACAGAATACAACGCGTAAATAAAATGTACTGGTTCGGTTTTGCCGGATCTCTGATCCTCTTCACGCTAATGCCAAAGCAGCAGTCCCTTTTCTACTTCAACTTACCTGGCCACTCTATCACAGACATGGAACTCATCCCACTGGAATTACAACCCACTCACAGCACATCCCCCGGCAAAGCAAAATAAGCATACGTAATATATAACAGGAAAACTTTCACTTTATCACCAGACGGCATAAACCGACGAAATGAACATTGATTTAAATTTATATGTATTACCTTAGTTGTTAATATGCATACCTATATAATCATGTTATCTAATGTTTATATTTCAGTTGTATTAGTCAATCATTAACCACTCAAGTAATTTTTAAATTCAAATTTAAGGAGCCGTTAATAGCATTTTTCTTCAGTATAGCCGTAGCCCTGAGGAAGGCTTATTTTGTTAGCCGAAATATCGGCCGCTAAATAAATCAGCCCATTACCGTAGTGCCAGCCTTGCATTCAGTTTGTCCTATACCATTCAGTTTGTCCTATACCTTTCATATACCCCTTTCATATACCTACAACGTTTACTCACTTTCCACTTCAGTATAAACAATAAATAGACGAATTAGCCGCTACGTGGGTCTGTTTGAGATATTTTAAAAGCCCCTTTGTATGTACGTAAATATACCTCAACTCGTGAAATCCCTTTCGGGCGGAGCATCTCTGTGCAGCACAATAAAAGGAGTACCCCTCCCCCGGTTTTTTCCCCTAAGAACGAAGACTTACATTTAATTAAATTTTTGTATTTATTTTTGCTTTTATAGTCAAACCGTCAGTTGAGCCATACATGTGGCTTTTGAGCCTCTCGGATGAAAACCTTATTGTAACTGTGGCCATACAAAACGACTGCTAGCATCACCGACGGTAGCTTCCTGTGATGCTATTTATTATGCTGTAAAAGATGCATAAATGAAATCCCAAAGTTTGAGATCATTTAGTTTTTTCCTGTGGGAGCGAATTTCGTTTTCGGGAAATAATTTTGCATTAACATTTTCCCTAGGTTCTCTTGAAAGTGAAACTGTTGAAATAATCGAGAATATATACTGAAAGGCAATTCTCAATGTTTATTTCTCAATAAAACAAAACAAAAATACATGTCAGCCTCAGGCAAATTTTTAATCATCGCCACTCCAATAACTTTTAATTTTAAAGTTCATTTCGCTACGATTTTAATCATTGTTAAAGTTTATTACAACAGCTTTGCGTTTGCAAACCTCCTCCTAAAGCGTGTTACGTTATTCGTTCAACTCAAAATTACTTGTCATTTCAATATTGGTATGTCCTGAGCCTTGTCTATATTCACTTCGTTCCGCTTTTGTTGACGGTTATATACCTCTTAAGCTGACGGACAGCCTAAATTAATTCCTCGTCAATATATGCTAATGCACAAACTTCATTTTTCACACAACAATTACGCCCAACAGTAGTTTGTAGATTGCGCCGATGTATTTTTCCACCTGAAGAGAAGGAAAACCCAAAATAATAAACAATTGATACTTATTTTCTGATGACGGCGACGTCGCTGGTTTAAAGACACCTTCCAAGCATATAAAGGTAATTTTTTACTCATATACTAAGCGACTAATATATAGTGAATAAAATTTAATTCTCCGATTAGTATTAGACAAAATGCGGCCGGGGCATATCAAGCTAACTTAAACCGGCAATTTCGGCTAGATTCAACGTAGGTTATTTAAGACCCACAAAATGCCTCTCTTTTAATAACACAGAGAATAGCTTACTTTGAATGTTCACAAAATATAGAAATCAGTTGACAGGTACCAAAACTAGTTTCGTAATTATCATGTTCGTCTCGGTTTTGTCGATTTACGCGGTGTGGCTTTGGTGCGGTTTATTTATATTAGTTCCCACCTTTGTATTAAACTACTTTAAGCGCAGGAAAATCCGTTAGAATCCGAAGCTAGCCATAGCAAACTAGAATTAATGCTTTGTCCAAGATTTGCACACGTTTACCTATCTTGACTTGACTAACAAACATCACACCACATATATCATTAATTTATACCTAAAAATCTATCAGCTAAAGCTTGGTAAAAATAGTTAGAAGGCCATAAAAAGCTTTTACTTAAAGCAGCAACTATCCGAATTCGCAATTTCAGGTGAGCGTCTAAGAGTCAATGTTCGTTGTTTACTTAAGAACACTGTTCGTCACTGCCGAATTTGTAGTTTAACCCCGGGGGGTGTACTCCCTTATATGACCTATACGGGGACGTGCCGCTGGACAGGGTATGGTTTTTGGCATTTTTGTCCTAAATAGGGTATATAATTTAACGTGAGTCTGTCCTAAACAGGGTCTGAATTTGTCCTAAACAGGGTATGGTTCCAGTTACTTTAGCACTTGTGGCGACTTACCTTGTCGTGATTAGTATATTCATGCGAAGGCGAAATCGTTTTCTTTTCAAAGGATCCGTCTACCATTTTTTAAGGTCTTTAAAGCTCAGATCAATAACCACGCTCGAGCCGTGTCCTAGACAGGGTCCTAAAATAGAGGGTGTTGTCCTACACGGGGTAGGTATTTTCGTTTATTTTTGTCCTAAACAGGATCAGGGTCTCAGACCCTCAGCGGCACCCCTATACCCAAATATTGGTCAAGTACCCCCCCGGGAGTTTAACGTGCTTTAAAATGATATGTTTTTTTCCACAGTTGCATTTAAAGTGTATATGTGTGGCGTTACAAAATTATAATCGATTTTCTTTAACTCTGCAAAATATGTAAAATATAGTTGTCTACAATACTTTCAACTCGTAGCCTAAAATATTGCGCAAACAATTAGTGTATCTTTTGATCAAACGCGTTGTTCGAGGTTGTGAATGAATGTTCGTGTTTTAAGCACTTAAATTTTAGGAAAAGCTACAAATTTTATAGGGAACCCTAAGAGCGTTTGTTGTGCCGCACACAATCAATATGCGAAACTTGAGAAATTAATTGAAGTTCAAAGATTTTAAAAAGTCGGAACTTTGTGTGAATTAAAAATCTACATGTGTCACTCGTGGACAGTTCTATTACAATCATAACCATATTGAACGACGTTGGACGTTTGAAAAATCATTTTATTTTACTTAATTTCCACGAAAACTATATAAAAGGAGCAAATTTTCTGCAGTTTATTTACATCTAAAAAGGAATTGACTTTAAAACCAACGAGAATCGTTGTTTTGTTTCAATTAAGGGATGAAGATACAAAACTACTTAATAAGAGCCTAAAATAAATACAATGTCAAAAGTCTTCCTTCTCAAGGGACAACTATACAAAAACCACACAATTTAAAATCAATCAAATCTTTAGGTGAACATTTTAATATTTGTCCCGAAAGTTTAGTTTTTATGAATTTTCAAGAAAAAGCAGGCAGCCAAAGCTGGAAGTTTATTGAACAACATCTCGTCTAGACCAATATTTTTTAGCGCGCGCGTGCCCACCGTGAATGATGTTTAAATACTCAATAACATTGCCTGACACAGTAAAATGGATGTAAATTTTCAAAAAAAAATCGTTTCGTTTTAGCACTCTGAATGGTCAAAACCGTATTTCAATAGTTGAAATTTTTTAACAAAATAGATGCAGCGCTGAACATACCATGAATTTGTGTAAGATATGCACGAAAACTAAAAATGAGACAAGTTATATCATTATACAAACTTAACGCATGTAACCATAATGATATTCTTCAAGAGAACTCAAATCTAACCACGTCAGGAATCAAGATATCGATTTTATCTTCACTGTATAGAGTAAAGATACATATCTTTCCGTTTTAGCCTCAATTAAACGTTTAATAATGACACTAGAAGGAACGTTGATATATAATCGAATAAAATCGAAATACCTTCGGATCTTCCTCGGGGTTCTTCGGAAATCTTCGGAAATGTTCATTGAGCTTAGGGATTTTTCGCATAATGATCGCAAGAGTTTGTGCAGCCGTGAGAAAATATTCGGAGAATTTCAAAAAGAAATCTGAAAATAAAACCTCGTATATTGGTATCGTTCTCATAGAGCAGTTTTCAATTGAGTGTCGTAAAACCAAAACCAAAGTAATTACTCTGACCAATCACAGCAGTCGTAAACAATCCAATGAACCAATCAGAGCTCGAAGCAATTACATGTCGACGGCGCCAAGCGCGGGAAAACGCGTGCAAGCAAGTCACGATTGGTTTTGGTTTTACTTCTGATTGGTCGAGAAAGTGGCGCGAGATTTTTTAGCCAATCACAAAGCGTAGCAATGCAAAACCAAAGCAATTGTGTAATTACTTTCGACACTCAATTGAAAACTGCTCTAATATACAGAATAATACAAGGCTGCTTGGCATTTTGTCTTATTTGCCTTGTTCCCAGAATTTTATTGTGTTGTATCGTTTATGGCTTATGTTTTTTTTTCCACAACGTTTCTTCAATTAGGTAATTATAAACTATATGTATATGTTGTAGTTAATTTTTTTATCTCAGGTAATTTTTATTTTTCCATTGTTTCTGGGTATGGTAATATATGCTAATGAATTTGAAACAAAGGAAAAACAAAAATTACCTGAAATAAAAAAATAACTACAACATATACACCAATTACTCCATCAAATGGTCCATTAATAAACGAGCAAGCGACGATTACAACGGTCATCCTTCTCGATGCAATCTGTGTTTATCAGAGAAGCTCTGCATCTTAACTGCTCTCAGGTCCACACTCCTCAAGAGATCGAGTTGATTACGAAATGTCGGCATGAAAATAAATTCTATGCATCTAATCAGAAGTGGGATCATTCCAACCGTCCTCCTTAATAGTTTGTTTTTACCGCCACCAACAGCACAGTCTGATGATCGGTTAGTGCGTGGAACTCGAGTTACTGTCTCAAAGAATTTTCTTCCTAAAATTGTATATATTGTTTACACGATGAGATGTTTCAAAATAGTAACTCGAGTTTCACGCTCGATGGCGGTCATCATTACTTAACAGGAGGTCGGAACTCAGTTATTTCAAAATGCAGGTATAAAACAAGTTTTATGCAGAAAACATCAAGTTCCAGTACTCCACGCAAACTTTTACTTAGCAACGGACAATTCGCAGAAAATAGACAGAGAAAGCAGCTATTTTTCAAATCAAACCGGCTGAATTTGTTCTTAAAGTCAAAATCATTTGTTTTCCCGCGCACTAGACGCGGGTGGCTTTATATCATTATTTCCAATTCGTGACAGGCGGTCAACAAACCAAAATAACGATTATTGTAGAATTTTGACTTTTTTAACAAAACAAAACAACAAAAAGTCTTTAATTAAAAAAAAAAACAGTTACATTTTAGCTGCCCGCGTTTAGCTTAGGCTATTCTAGGCGGGCAGATTAAAGGAAAAGTACACGGAGAAAGTTATAATTTTTTACAATTCGAAAGTTTAGAATTGAGAGAAAATAAATGAATAGTCAGAGCTATTTGCAGGGAGTAATAATTTAAGTCTGAGGAAACTTTCTGTGGTAATTTAACGATAATTTGTGAGACCTATAGAATGTTTTGACTGCTTATATTTCAAACATGAAAAAACACATGTTAAAAATGTTTCAGCGATTTATTGAAAATCGAACAGTTTAAATTGTTTGAAATTTTCCCATTTAGTGTGCTATACTGTGTTGATTATAACGCGTTTATTCGCTTATCGCGGGTAGCCCCAAAATCGAAAGATAATTAGGAAAAACTGTTTTCCGCCATGTTTGTTTACCGTTGCTATGGAAACGCTGATTAGCATAAAAAGAGCATCTTCCAAAACTTTCATCCAAGCCTAACATCTGGTATCAAATTCAGATTCATTGAGCTAAAGTAAGATTATGTATAAGCGCATTCAAAAAGAAAGTGTGACCTCAAAAAAACTACTTGGAGCCCGCTTTTTAGCTCCTTCCTCTTCTCCTTCACATTTTCGTTCTCCCAGGGCACTCGCTTTTTATTCCCTTTCCGTTTAGGAATACATCTCTCAGCTGCCTCCTTGTGGGCGTTAACTATTGTCGTGTAGTAACTGTTCACTGGGGACTAGAAAGGGTTTTAAGCTACGTGCGCGCACGCCGTGCCCTCTTCATGCGTTGATGCACGCGTCAGCTGATTTTCCTATAAAAAAAGTAGCGCGCGCAGCTCACCGGAAATGAAAATACTGCGTAAAATCGCGCGAACCGGAAATAAATCATGCATAAAATATTCCTCTTTATCTCAAAAATTTGCTCGGTGACCTATGTTGAAATTTTTCATGCAAGTAGCATTCAACTTTATCTAACATTTGAGACAATTCAGAAAAAAAACGGTAGAGTGGAACTTTTTTAAATCTTTAAAAGGCCTTTTTCGATTTATCTCGATTTCCACAATACAGATTTTTTTCAAGTTTACACAGGAAATGAAAAATAATGCAAACTTTTAAAAACGCTTATAAAAAACATAGGTAACCGAGTTAGTTTTAAAGATAGATTTAAAAAACTGACTTTTGAGGGGTATGTCTTTGGAGGGTTATAGTTACCATGACAACAGATATGACGTCATAAATGGTCTTGAAGGAAACTTTAACAACCCTGTCATAAGCTTAGCTATAATTTGTTTCAGAGACTAAGACCATTAATTTTAATGTTTAATTGTTCTGACATGTACATAAGCTGTAAGAAACCCTTTCGAGCGTCCTTAACTTCAACTGCATAGGCCTCCTTTATTGAGTTGTCAGTTCTAAAATGCTGCCAATCAAAATTGACGTGTTTGACCTTAGGGTTCCTATTGGCCCGTAAACTTAGCTGAAACAATTCTATGATCCGAATTCACTGTACTGAAAGAGTCGTATGACGTCATAAAAATTCAAAAATCTAAAGTATACATCCTACAAAGCTGTTTCTAACATGGAATGTGTATACCAGTGTTATAATCGTTCACAAAAAAGTTTTAACAATGTTTTGCTTCCGATTTATAAAGGTTTTAAATGTGTCACGCAATTCGTCACGCTATTTCAGATAAGCCGTGAAAATAAACAAACAAGTTATTTTTGGCATTTGTAGTGAATACAATATTTTGTGATGAGATTTTTGGTGTAATTAAGACTTTGAATTTTTGGCCGCCATATTGGTGTCCCTATTGGGGAACCAAGATCGCAGCTCCATATATTTCTTACTAAAAATGTCTAATACTCGATCGCCTATAACTCTTGAACGAAATGCTCTTGCGCTTCACAATTCGGCCCAGATGTGTAGTTTTAAACTCTCTACGATTCCATAAACGTTTTGGAATCGAAAATTGTTGTTTAATGCTTCTGAATTTTGAAATGACGTAAGTGAAAAACACTCTATACATTTATTCTGGAGTCTGTTTTGTTTCATGTTAACGCTGAGCTCGATTGCCCGTTGCAGAATTTTGCGATTTTTCGCCGTCTTAATTTTGACATAAAACGGTTTGCGAAGTTTCAAGTTTGGTCGACCTGATCTCAGCAAGATATAATTAAGCGACTGAAGTTTCGTATCTCTAAGCTTAATTTCGCGGGAAAACACCGGTAACTAAATGGTAACTAAAACAAGGCACAAACCGCAGGTGAAAATGAGAATAATTATGCAATCGGGCTGGTTTAAATGAATTATCAACTCTTCTTTTCATTTTCGACCACCGTAATTGTAAAGTTTTTTGACATGTTTTATGTATCCCTTGTAACGTATAGGACGGGCAGGGTTATAAGACGAAAATCTCGATTTATATTGCTGTACGACGACGGCCACTTCGGCGACAATTTTTTTACTAAAGAAATATATAAAATCCTAGTCAAGATAATACTCCTATAAAATAACTATTTCGTAGACATAACGTAACGTAACGTCTGTCTGTTCATTCAAATACATATTTGTCACTGTCTCTCAATATATTGGGACCTGAAATGCGAACAATAATCATTCATTTTATCCCCATTTTTATTGGTGATATCCCAGAAATGGTAGTAGCATTTTCGTCAACACCCAGTGTATCACACTCACAAACAAATGCTGAAACATTAATTTTCACTACTAATATCAATAATAATAATAATAATAATAATAATAAATTTATATAGAATCATCAACAAAGATATATATTTTTTGAACAGACATTGGTTTTTATATGAAAAATTGAAAATTGTTAAAATTAAGGTGCCACAATTTATGTAAAAAAATCCAAACGTTCTGGACTTTGTCCTTCTTCAGCGGTGGTCTGTTCGATAAGAAAGACTTTGATGTCATGGCGTATTTCTTAACGAACAGACCACGAAACGTTTAGTATTTTTTTACATAAATTTTGGCTCTTTAAATTTTAACAATTTTCAATTTTTCATACATTTAACCGAAACGCCACACGCAGCCACCGAACTTTTTAGTTCAAATTTCTAGTAATTGCTTTTTATATATTTTAATTTTACTTGAGGCTTTTGATTTAAATTTCGTTCGATCAGTGAAAATAATCTAGATGAAGTTGCGACCGAAACTTGCTAAATTATCGCAATCCCAATCATATGTCTAGACCATGTTGCTTATTAAAACAACGCTTGTAAATCTGTTTTTTTTTTCTAGAAACATTTTATCTAATATGACATCATAGGCAAACGCTCCTTAAAGTAAACATGATTGCAAACTAACTGTCAACTTTTTTATCTCATTCACAATAAGCGGTTACCTTTTAGGTGCAAGCTTTTAGCGCAACGCTGGGTGGGATCCAAGAATACATTAGAATACACATAATTTTTAAAGTGTTAAACGTCTTGAAATTAATTAACAATAAGATTCCATTCAAATTCAAATCATCTCCACATGTAACACTTCAACTAGTAAAACCGCCATGTTTAAACGAAAGCAGATTGTAATTCGCAAGGCAAGTTACCAATAATGTTATATGTATATATTATATATATTTAGGCCCGCTTGTAGTTCTATTTCGCCTATGCATGAAAACGAAAGGATAGCTTCAACCAGAATTCAAACCCATAGAAATGGTAAGTAAGCATCCCTTTTTCATCACAATTTTTTTTGAATGGTATTATCGTCAGAAGCGGAGTATACGCTGTCATTGTTTATGAAAGCCAAACGCAATAAGAAAACTATATCGAAGGTGAAAGGAAAAAACCTACGATATCGACTTCTGAAAAAGAATTATTGGAAGGAACTAAACATACAAATATGTTCTATGTATAAACTATGTTTTTCTGAAGATTGTTTCTTAAAAAATCGCCATGTAGGGTTGATTAAATATCTCGATTTTATTCGTCTGTTGATTTGCCAAATTCGTTTACGTTTTTAAATATCAAATGAAGAGCAGTGGAGGTATACCATTTTCTTCAATGATTAAATATCCTTTAGAATCCTCAAAATAGTTAGATATTTAAGTGCTAAAGCGGGATATGCGTCTGTTTTCATTTTATTGTATAACGCTACCTATGCGAGGTTATAATCAAGTTCTTCGCCATGAACGGTATCTTTTTTTTTCAGTTTTGTCTGCAAACACGGTGGGATCGATTTGTTCTCTTCGATAAGAAAACACCTATCTACAGAAATACACTGGATTAGAATACTGACTATATTGCTATATATTATGGCTTAAACAGTAAGGCAATTAGAACCCCCTGATGTCGGTCGAGTCTTGTTTACACTACAGATCGCTTTGCTAACCACTGGTTATTTTTTGAAAGGTTTTGAATATTTAATAATAACACTAAACTCCATTTTTTTTTAAACAAAACTGAATGCGCTAATATCTGCTTGAGTTACTGATTGTCATTTTGAAACTGAAATCACACTAGTTTGTTAAATTTTATTCGGAAGACGCTCAGTCAGTTGCTGGGAATCCTTAGAAAACATAAAAAGGTTGTTTTTGTTATATAACACGCGTTGTTTTTAACACTTTGCATATTGTTGACGAAACAAACAAAAGGAGATCTGCCGTTAAAATCTTGCAATTTCCGACCCTAAAGTTGCTCAATACCTCCGTCTATCGCACTAGAAAAAAATATTAAACGAATGAATGACTTGTATATGCTGCGATGAATCGAAACAAAGTCAGGCCAGTGTAAATGTAGGAATCCCTAGTAAACACCGTTCGATGTTCGCATTAGTCAGTTCAGTTATTCCAGAATATTCCTTTAGATAACAGTTTCACTCCCACGACCAAAATTAAAATTAACAAAAAAACTACCAAATTTCATTGTGTAAAATACTGAACAAAGTACGGCTCTTCCGCTGTACAAAGTATATGGACAGCCGGCTGAAGAGCTTAAATTTCCATGGACCAGGGTCTCAAAAGTTACAACCTTCCCGTACAGCATAATGAACAAAACAACAGGAAAGTACTACTCAATAGCTTTCATTTGAATGGACACACTTTAGGATTTCATCTATAGTCTCAAAAGTGAAAACCATCTTGTACAGCATAATAAACAGTACCACAGGGAAGTACTACTCAGTAGCTTTCATTTGAATGGTCACACTTTAGGATTTCATCCACAGACTCAAAAGTTAAAACCACCTTGTACAGCATAATAAACAGTACCACAGGAAAGTAATGCTCAATAACTTTCATTTGAATGGACACACTTTAGGATTTCATACACAGACTCAAACGTTAGAACCACCTTGTACAGCATAATAAACAGTACCACAGAAAAGTAATGCTCAATAGCTTTCATTTGAATGGCCACAGTAAGTGATTTCATGTCACAGACTCAAAAGTAAGAACCACCTTGTACAGCATAATAAACGGTACCACAGGAAAGTAATGCTCAATAGCTTTCATTTCAATGGTCACACTTTAGGATTTCATCCGCAGAATCAAAAGTTAGAACCACCTTGTACAGCATAATAAACGGTACCACAGGAAAGTAATGCTCAATAGCTTTCATTTGAATGGTCACACTTTAGGATTTCATACACAGACTCAAACGTTAGAACCACCTTGTACAGCATAATAAACAGTACCACAGGAAAGTAATGCTCAATAGCTTTCATTTGAATGGATACACTTTAGGATTTCATACACAGACTCAAACGTTAGAACCACCTTGTACAGCATAATACACAGTACCACAGAAAAGTAATGCTCAATAGCTTTCATTTGAATGGCCACAGTAAGTGATTTCATGTCACAGACTCAAAAGTAAGAACCACCTTGTACAGCATAATAAACGGTACCACAGGAAAGTACTGCTCAATAGCTTTCATTTGAATGGTCACACTTTAGGATTTCATCCGCAGAATCAAAAGTTAGAACCACCTTGTACAGCATAATAAACTGTACCACGGGAAAGTAATGCTCAATAGCTTTCATTTGAATGGTCACACTTTAGGATTTCATATGCAGAATCAAAAGTTAGAACCACCTTGTACAGCATAATAAACAGTACCACAGAAAAGTAATGCTCAATAACTTTCATTTGAATATTAATGGCCACAGTAAGTGATTTCATGTACACAAACTTAAAAGTAAGAACCAGCCTGTACAGCATAAAAAACTGTACCACAGGAAAGTACTGCTCAATAGCTTTCATTTGAATGGTCACACTTTAGGATTTCATACACAGACTCAAACGTTAGAACCACCTTGTTCAGCATAATAAACAGTACCACAGGAAAGTAATGCTCAATAGCTTTCATTTGAATGGTCACACTTTAGGATTTCATACACAGACTCAAAAGTTAGAACCACCTTGTACAGCATAATAAACAGTACCACAGAAAAGTAATGCTCAATAACTTTCATTTGAATGGCCACAGTAAGTGATTTCATGTACACAAACTTAAAAGTAAGAACCACCCTGTACAGCATAAAAAACTGTACCACAGGAAAGTAATGCTCAATAGCTTTCATTTGAATGGTCACACTTTAGGATTT
>JAJLRJ010000013.1:24967064-25019564 GCA_024195265.1 Dendrophyllia cribrosa
AATAAACACATGACTCGTTTTGCAAGTATTTAAAACAAACTTGGCATGAATATACGTGCAGCAATTAATCTATAAACTGTGGTATAGCAACTGGGGAATAGGAACTTTTTCTACTCAAAGTTATATATATATATATATATATATATATCCAAGTTGAAGATTCACCGGCGAATCCAATAAAGTGCTCTACAGTGTAGGAGCAGAATAATCCAAGAAGGAAAATCACTCAACTTTGATGACCATAAGTTTAATACAAACTTGTTTCGTAGGTGTTGCCACCCACTCCTCAGTTAAACTTACAATGATTGATCCCTTGTTTGACTACGTTATTTATATGTATGATTTCGCAAGACGCACACTCTACCTAACCGTTAAAAAACCGTTAAAAATATGCGCGCGCCTAAAGAATACATGCGCGCGCACTACTTGCTTCGGTAGAACTTATTCTAGGGTGTGTTTTAAAATATATTTACGTCTGTGTCTACACGTTGAAATAAGCTCGTTTCTCCTATTAAGCGAAGCCATTTGCGGTTTAGTTATTATCAAATGTTTTTCTGCAATACACAGATTGTCTGTGTATTGACAGGTATTATCAAAACGGTATTATCAAATGTTTTTCTGCAATACACAGATTGTCTGTGTATTGACAGAAAAACATTTGATAATAACTAAACCGCAAATGGCTTCGCTTAATAGGAGAAACGAGCTTATTTCAACGTGTAGACACAGACGTAAATATATTTTAAAACACACCCTAGAATAAGTTCTACCGAAGCAAGTAGTGCGCGCGCATGTATTCTTTAGGCGCGCGCATATTTTTAACGGTTTTTTAACGGTTAGGTAGAGTGTGCGTCTTGCGAAATCATACATATAAATAACGTAGTCAAACAAGGGATCAATCATTGTAAGTTTAACTGAGGAGTGGGTGGCAACACCTACGAAACAAGTTTGTATTAAACTTATGGTCATCAAAGTTGAGTGATTTTCCTTCTTGGATTATATATATATATATATATATATATATATATATATATATTTCAGGTAAAGGAGGCCCATTGCCAGTCAGGGTGAGTTTTTTTTTCACTGACAATAATTGCTATTAAACTGCTTACAAACTTAATCGAATATAATCGTCGAACTTTCTTACAAATTCAAGAGAAACTTGCAAATTTTATTAGTGTGTACGATTTACAAATCTCAGTGGATAGAAAACGTCTCATACTTTTATACCACTCTGTCAAACATTTAAGGCTTAAATAGACAAGAAGCTGTAACCAAGTGGTCATTTTCTAAATCTTAAAAAAAAAGGTTTACTAGAGCGCAATTGTCGAGGTTTTTTGGACTCTCATAAAGAATTCATAATTTTCCAATAAGTATGGTGGTACTGAATTTTTTTTTTCATAAACTGAGTCGAAAATGTATTTGCATTATTTACGTTTTGTCAAGCCCACAAGAACTGGAGGAGCTATATTGTTGTTTTCCTAGACAATGGTCAGTTTCATTGTCGAAAATTAAAACATTTTAAAGACAAGAGAGCTAAATTAATGAAATATGTGTCGAATTCCTTGCAATTTCATGAAAAATTAAAAAGTATATGTACTCATATGTACAGTTAGTAATTTTTTCAGAAATCGTAATATTAACAAACAGGTTACGTTTACCTATAATTTTGAAATTTCATCAAAAAATGTTCAAAATTTATCATATGTATAATAAAGGAATTAACAATTTTTCATTTTAATTATCAACTTGATATTTCGCAGGGGCCTGGAGTTTAAAAATGGTAAATGCGATGACGACCCATCACATTTCACCTCAATATTTAAACTTGTCAATGCTGTGAACACGACAACTCAGCTTTGTTTACATTTTTTATCGTTACTTCTCATCGTAAAATGTTAATTTGGTTTAATGAAACGGATGTTTTGACAACACTTGGGTCTTGAACCGATATTTTTTGAATATATTTAAGCGATAACAGTAGATCCCGAGTAATATTCGACGTCTTCATGACGTCATACCAGTTGGCACGTATACATCACACTTTGCCCTTAAACTCCCAAGATTATCCAAAAATTCAAAATTCAAGAGAGAAAAAAAGCAAATTTCACGTTGTAAAATATTTAAAAACAAATGGTATCATGCAAAAGTACTGCCGAAGAGGTTTCATTTGAATGGTCACACCATTGGATTTCGTCGACGGACTCAAAAGTTAGACCTGCACTACATGTCTCCACATAATTGATTCTGAGAGTGAAAGGATTAAATTGGCTTGGTCTTTAAAGAAACAAAATTTGAAAATTATTATTTTTCAGACACCTTGATCACCAACTTGTTTTTAATTGAAAGGAAGTTTAAAGCATTTTTTTAAAATATTAACATGTCACCATATAAGGACTGAGTTATATGATTATTATATTGATTCTTTAAAAACAAAAACCAGCTTATTGAGCAATAGTTATGTACCAAATTCATCTGTGTTCTTTTCTATACTTTGGTCAAATCGTTACTAGCTATTTAACTTTGTTTGAAGGATTGATTTAAAAAATATATATTTCACTTCCAGTGAAATTTGAAATTTGAAATCAGTGAAATTTGGCAAATTTTTGAAAATAACCAAATTAACTAACTGCAGTTTTCACCAGTAAGTTCAGTAAGAAAATTGCTTCGGAATTACAAAAAAGGGTGATGAAAAAGCTCAATGTACATGTCAATGTAAGTAACACAACATTGAACAAAGAAACGTCGGTTTGAGGTTGATCGCTTTAGGCCAGTCTCAGTGATAACGGGGAAACTCTTATTCTTTGTTTATTATTAATTTTTTTAATTTCCACTTGAGAGAATTAGACGGTAAACAAAGAGAGCTAGAAAAAAGTAATTCTTAGTAGCTTCCATATTGACAAACTCAAAAATTCTAGAACCAAAGTTGTACAGCATACTTAACAGAAGCAAGGGAAAGCCCGCTAATAAGCTTTTATTTGAATACACGAGTCGTCACACTTTTGAATTTTATTCACAGACTGAAACGTTAGAATCACCTTGTACAGCATGATAAACAGTATCATAGGAAAGTACTGCTCACAAGCTTCATTTGAATGGTCCTTTTTTAAGTTTTTTAAGCACACTTAAAAGTTAAAACCATCTTGTACATCGCTAAATAATTACCGAGCAATAGCTTTCATTTAACATTCGAATAATTCCCAAACTTTTCCAGAATCGCATTGCATGACATAAGGTGTGAAGGATAAAACACTTGAAAACACCGGTTCTAATTCTAATTAAGCGTGAATTGTTTCTTACACAGACAACAACTGTCAAAATTCGAACGTGCTATTTCGTTTGAGCCACGCATGCGGCCCCGGTTGAATTAGAGAAGAAACGCTGGTGTTTCCATCAAATTCTGTTGTTTTGTTGATCGCGCTAAGTATTAATTATTGCCATAAGGATTCAAACACGAATTTTATGTAAGTAGTAGTGTAGATTCTCTATTTTGCTTTGAAAAAATTTTCAGATAGTTAATTTTATTTTGTACTGATGAATTTACCGTGTATATAAATATATTTATCCTCTCCTCTCCTCTCCTATCTTATCTAATGCGACCGGCCGCAACCATAGTGAACGTTGGAGCCAGAGTTTAAAGTAAAACACGTTAATTATCTCAAACGTCGTTCAACCTATTCACTTCAAAGAGGATCACGTGCAAAACTTTGCAAAACATCGAGCATTACGAAGAGTTCAACGCAAGCAAAGGAAAAATAAAATAGAATGATGCAAAATCTTTTATTTACCTTTTTATGTTTCCATGGCCCGCGATGCTATTAAATCTAGCAACGTTTACTGAAAGTTTTTCAAGCTATCTGTAAAGTGAAAGTAATTGCACTACTTACCTGAGGTACGTCAGTATGCAAACAGACATGTTATTATTAGAGTCCCGAATTCGAAATGACCAATAAGAATGAAACGTTTATCAGTTTACAATGTTATGATCAAATTATTTATTAACGTAACGTATCCAGGAAATTTAAAGAGCATTTCCAATGTCAACGAAGGTTTAGCGGGCCTTTTATGGATAATCTTGATTTACTTCCTTTTACGCCATCCCCACCACGTATGTTTATGTTTGTTTGCACACTTACCGATCACGTTTACACAAAAATATCACGGAACCTAAAATACGTTGTACGTTAAACTTCATTTAGATTTCATCACGGATAGTTACAGCTCAGCAGCATTGCATTTCAAAGGTAACCATGCCGTGTTGTTCCGTGTCTTTAATTTTCTTTTATTTTTGTTTAAAAAAAATATCGTTTGTTTTTTCCTATCAATGACATTTACAATTCACAGCGTACTCGCATATAATAAGTGTACGCTTTGTCGGAATAACTAGATGCGAACATACATTAAAAATTGAATGGAGCTTTCTTAGCCTGTGTACAAATTGTACTTGCCGGATTACGTAGCTTGCTAGCGGTAATTATTGCATTGATTAAAGGTAGAAACAAAGCTTAAAATTTGTAAATATCACGAAATTTCTTTTTGCAATCTATCGACAAATTAAGGTGGCTCCGTTGTTATTTCGGGCGCACTCGTCTATGACAAACTTTGTCTCATAACTTTTCCGGCTCCAAAGCGATGCTCCTAAAACTTTGCGACAACTTACAGCTATTATCTAGCAATAATATGATATAATTCGATTTTAATGAGAAAAAATATATTTAGTGATAATCGGGCTTAAATGAACCCCACTTTTTTAACAAAATCGCACCCTGTGAAAAATTTTGCTGTTATATTTGTGTTAAATTTCTGGAATCAGCTTACATTGACTTAATACATACCCTTACCAAGTTTCAGCAAAATCGTTGGAGCAGAAATGCGAAAGAATTAACGCCATCAAAATTTAGCCCCAAAATTCTCTTAAAATTTTAAATACTTCATGCTCTTTGACTAAACAATCTACGAACCCAAATTTCTGGGAGAAGCCTTCCCAATGCTTGCTAAATCTGAATTATAAGCCGATTGCAAATCGTGCGAACCGTTAAAAAGTATTCACTAGTTCTGTAAATATTATAAAATGCTCCAAAATCTGTTCAAATCTCCAGTGCTGCGTTTTCCATCATTTTTCGAAAATTATCCTGCAGTTTGGTGTCAAACTCCTTCCACATGAATTTCAAGGTACTGCAATACTTTTACATCGATTGTTTTCTGCTTAGAAGGGCTTGCAATTGGAGAAATAGTTGTTGGGATTATAAGCTGCTTCGCATCTGAGCTCAGGCGAAGCTGACAAGCAGTTTTCAGAGTTTTGTTTATGAATACGAAATGAGCACGTGTGGAATTTATTCTAAGAACTCGCATCTTAGTTAGGGGGGCGTACGTGATATGCGCACGTAGTCAGCGTAGCCCCCGCATTTAAAAAACATTGCACCCCATGGAAACTTCTAATGAAGTGTACGTACATGCTCCCTCCCCTCCTGGGGGTAACGAGCGCGCATATTTCGTTCGCCCCCTTATAAAGGTGCAAAACAAAATTTTTCACAGGGTGCGATTTTGTTAAAAAAGTGGGGTTCATTTAAGCCCGATTATCACTAAATATATTTTTTCTCATTAAAATCGAATTCTATCATATTATTGCTAGATAATAGCTGTAACTTTTCGCAAAGTTTTAGAAGCATCGCTTTAGAGCCCGGAAAAGTTATGAGACAAAGTTTGCCATAGACGAGTGCGCCCGAAATAACAACGGAGCCACCTTAACAGCACTTACAAGAAAGTACTAATCCAGCAATAGCTTCTGTTTGAATGGTCACACATGGAGACATATTATGTAATTCTAACTTTTGAGTCTGTGGACGAAATCCTATGGTGTGACCATTTAAATGCATGAACCCTTTTCTGCAGTACTATTTCATGATACCATTTGTTTTTCAATATTTTCCAAAATGAAATTAATCATTTTTTTCCCGAAGACTTTACTGAAAAGACAACTGATTTGGTTCAATTAATGGAATTTGAAGGAGCTGTCATGGATATTTTGGCATTTTTGGATCAAAAGCTGCTCCAAATTAAAACTAGTAAGTACTTTTGTCGTACACGAAATGCTCATTGAAAACTAAGAGGGAGATATCAAATAATTTTTCGAAGAAAGAATAAACCAAAATCAAATTTTAGCGTGTTTTTTACTACAGAGGCGATAAACTTAAGGACGTTCGCGCCCAAAATGTTCCCACGTACAGATTTTTTTAAAACTTGCCATGCAGTAAGGCAGTAAGGTGAAGATCAACTATTGCCAAAATGACCAAAAAAATGGGGGGTCACTGTGCTCGTTTTCGAGATAAGGCGCATTGAAGACCATGCATTTTAAGAAGCTTTTGTTATTTAAAGACGATCTTAGCTTACAACTATTAGCAATAAAAGAAGCTACTTTAGTGAAATTTAGATCAGGTAAACGTACTCAATTCAACACAACTAAGTCTATCACGTAAAATTTTGCATTTGATGTCGTTCCTTGAGGTAGAATAGGCCTTGAAAAAGAAAACATATTAGTCTTGCCCGTCCACATTCGAAGAAAACTTTGGTAGCACGAGAGCAGAAAAAGCAAAATATTTGTAACTTCTCACGTACAGATTTTTTCTGTTTTTTTTTTTTTGGTTAAAATGGAGAAAATTAAGAAAGGAAGTGATCTACGGAAAGAAAAATGGGGGTCACCGGGCATCCAAGAGAGTAAAATCGCTGCGAAGTTCTCAAAGCGACCATCTATCGCCATGTTTGTTTACGTCCGTGCTCTACGATGCACGACGTATGCGTAACAGTACGTTTGCGTGACATGCGCGAAAAAATGCGCAGTAGCAATGGGCGCGAACGTCCTTAAGTTGCCAATCCATTTCCATCTTGGCCATCTGCAGCCCAAAACACTTAATATAATTATCAGTTAGAGCACTAGTAGAATAATTTGAAACAAAACTGGATCATTATGTTTGGGTTTCCACTGATATAAACATTTCTTTTAGCTTTATAAAATAACACTAAAAACGGTGAGATAGCTCCATTAAGTTACGTATAGCAGACCGAAAATAAATCCAGAGAATTCCCGGCCCTAAAGAGATATTCCTAAATAGAGTGAGTGGGTTATCTTTCTGAGAAGTAGGTACAACAATAACAATAACAATAACAATAACAATAACAATAATAACAATAACAATAACAACAACAACAACAACAACAAATAGCAGACCGAGAATAAAGCCAGAGAGTTCCCGGCCTTAAAGAGATATTCCTAAATAGAGTGAGTGGGTTATCTTGAAATCCTGCACTTTTTCTCCCAACTGCTGCATGCCGCTTCTGTTTTGCTCTATATAATCTTTTTTTATCCAATTTCGGTGTATATTTGGCGTTATTTGGCGATATAACATGCACGATCTCGTTATTCCAGCGGGACAGTGTCCCTAACACTCAACAGCTGGATCTATCTTGTATACTTCACCAATATTCTGAATTGTGATCTATAGACCCATTTGTAACAATTAAAAGGAGATAGCAAAATATAAAGGACAAAATTGACTAAAATATGCAAAAAAAAGATAAGAATTGTGTTAAAGCGGATGTGATTTTCTTTTTCTACCAATTTGGTTAGCGTAACTGTAAATATATGAACATCTCCATAATCATCCGTTTTATAATTGCCACAAAATGGGTCCAAATACGGAAATTTTCGATCGTTATCTTGAATTATCAGACTGATGAGTTAATAAATTCGTCTAATACCTGATTTCAGAAACGCAAAATAATGATAACGCGATATACACGATAAAGGCGATATACGCAAGTCTTCAAAGCCGCCATTTTTAATGAAACGTGCCAAGTGTTTCACCTGGCGATCACGGACGTGCTTGTGAAATGACAGCAACCCGGTAAGATAACGTGCTTGGCGGAGACCGCTGATATTGGCAGTGAAGTTCTCAAGTGGAATTTTACATCACTTTTATCTATAACTACCTCCTGTCGAGTTCCTAATGTACATTACTGTAGCGTTGAAATGGCAAACTTAATTGATAAACTGCGAATTTCCGAACGCAGTCAGAGTTTTGTTTCTTAATGCCTTTTATCTTACAATTCTATAATTCGTGAAGACATAAATGAAGACTCTGTCAATTGTCCATTTAGCAATCCCTTTATCAATCACGAATATTTAGTTCCTGGCAAAAGCCGTTTCACATTCACGTTAATCTTATTCATTCAATTCTTTGTTTTCTCGATGTCGTTCTCCGCACAATTTACGTCAAGTTTGCTACCTTTCAAGAGATGAATATATCTAATTAATTTTCCTCTGCGCATTAGGTAAATAAACCTAAGAAAACCTAGTTAGTGTATGCAAAACTATTTTGCACAGTTTATGCCAGCTAAAAGCTATAGAGAAAAAACACAAGGATGGTGCCTAGCCATTCACCGCTTTTCATTGGATCAATCAACCTAACATTTGTCTTTAGGTGCGGTACTCAATTAGCGCAGTTGGTAGATGTATTATTGTTGTACAACAGCTCCAAAGCCAAAGCTATTTTCGTATATTTAAGCGTTTGTTTCGCAGATGTCTCACGAAACTTCGAAAACGATTATTATTCTTTCGAGATCAAGCGCACTGATTTCCAATCGTCGAGTGGCCATAACAGCAGGAAATAAATGAATTACGATTTACGAACTGAAACAGAACAAGGTATTTTACGAAAAATATATTAATTGTTTTATTTCAAATTTCATTTTGTTTAGTTTTGGCATTTATTATCTCTGTGTTTGTCATTTTGGTTGCGCGAATGCCAAACGCTTGCCTTCAAGGAGAATTTCGTCAGCCTTAATGATGCAAGCAGTCGGGATTTTCGACTGGTTTTGATTCTTAGTAGCAAATTGTAAACAATCTATTGTCTAAAAACCATTTCTTCGGTCCAATATTTACGTGGTCATGAATCTATTAGAAAAGTCGAATATTCAAAAAAACACGCAGACATATTCGATGCGGTCAAACGGAATCGCAAACGACAACTTCGTTGATTATTTCTTTTTTTACTTTAGTAACGCAACGACAAAAAAGCGGGGCATTTGGGGAGAGTTTGATAAATTTAAAACTTCGTAGCCAAATTTGGTGCCGCTAATGAAATTATCAAGGCAAGCATCTGAACCAGTGCTTAGTCTAAATTCACCTGCTTCATCGCAGCCTGAGCAGTGCAAATAAAACCGCCTTTAAAGTGCTGTTTTCCACTCTTGCATCTTATAGGGTGTCTACGAAAAAGGACTTCAAGCATAGTTGCCAAGTGATTTAACCTCTAACAAGAACTAGCTTGAAAAACCAAGAATAAACTTGGAATAGAAACAAAGAAAAAACCGGCCATTGTTGTGGTGCGTCAACTAGGTCGGAAGAGACCACTAAAGCTTTAAGAGTTATTCAATATGGAGGCAACATCACAATTTGAAGCGTCCGACAAATCGCGAATTTTCATAAACGTTGGGGGATTTCGTCATCAAACGCATGTATCCACTCTTAAAAACATCCCAGACACAAGACTTTCATGGATAGCGGAAAACGTTTCATCGGACAGTTCAGAAAAACGTGAGTTTTTCTACGACCGTCATCCCGGCGCCTTTACCCAAATTTTGAACTACTATCGAACGGGAAAACTGCATTATCCGACCGACATGTGTGGGCCAATGTTTGAAGAAGAGTTACTGTTCTGGGGAATCGATGAAAAGCAAATGGAACCATGTTGTTGGGCCGTGTATACAAAACATCGAGAGGCCGAGGAGAACTTAAAAGCGTTTGTAGGTCCCGGGTTCGAGGAACTCAAGCAGGATGAACTTGAGCGGTCTTCGTCAGACATTTCTGGCCTTAATGAACGAAGGGATCATTTTTGGAAAGGAATACAACCAAAGATATGGAATATTATGGATGAGCCACATTCATCGCAACTAGCGAAGGTAAAATGCTTGTTTTAGTTACGTAAGACATTTGAGTAACGCATAAACTACCGTATGTATTTTTAAATTACTTACTCTTAACTTCTAGATTTTTGCGGCTTATGTTTTAATAAAATTTATTTTGTGGTTTTCCCTTTAACCACGAAAACATCGGTGACTCCTCAAATATCAAGACGTGTCAAGGATGACAAATTCAATTTAAATTAAAACCCGTTTTTCGATATCTCTATCTATATTTAAGAAAACAGGACTCTCCAAGTAACAACATGACACCGAAGGGTGGTTTCGCTGGATCAGTGGCAATGATCCCATGTAAAAGACGTAATTTAGGCCCGCAACGATTAATCTTTGACTTATAATACTTTTTCCATCAAAGCTGTGATGATCGAAGCTGTGGACATGTACGCTTCGCACATGATTTTCATGCCAGGTTGCGGCTTGATAGCTCGAATTTTCTATTTCTTTCTTTTTTAATCTCAGTGTCGCTAGCCAATGCCTTTATTTCGCTTCGCATGTTAACAAAAGCTCAAGCTGTATTTTGTGCCAACCAGTATCAAACAAGCTTTTTCAAACTGAACAACAAACAGGAAAATATATTTAGTGCTCTTTTATTGACATGTTCTGCTCAAGACCAAAGATTAGAATGCAAGTATAACACTTCAACGTGCCACAATAAGCACTCGCTCGGTGCAAATCGAAAAATATTACCTTTTGCACCATGGCAATTTTAAGGAAAGACAATGAAAGGGAAATCGCTTTGTTTCACGCAATGCGGTTTCGGCAAATGATACCTACATGGCTGAAACGTGTTCTTATAATTCAGCGGGAAAACGTACCAACCACGAAAACCAAAACAAAGACGTTTAGGAGAATTATAAGAGTAAACACTGCATGCATTATCAAAGTATAAATGCATTAGCCAACAGCAATAAGGGTCTTTCTCAATTTTCATCAAATAAACATAAAGATACTTCTAAGAGTACGATTTACTGAAAATTCATTAAACGCTATATCGTAAATATGAGGTAAAACTGACTTCTTTGCTATCAAGTTGTGAAAGCCAGTTGCTCGAAAAACGAATTTGAACACGCCAGCTAACAACATGACGGATGTCTCACTAATTAACTATTTTAATTGAATTCATGTTTTGAAAGGAGCAAATTCGTGAGCCAATCAAAGCGCACGGTAACACAGGTGTTTGCGACGTCACTAAATGTAATCGACGTTATTAATTGCATTGTGTTGGGTTGTTTGCATTGAAAGCACCTCGCTTAGAGATCTTTTGTTTGGGCTATTAAGTGCGCTAAAATTTAGTGCTATCAATCTAGAAAATTATATTGTTTTCGTTTCACCCTTTCGTTAAAAAAAAATGGAAAAAAATCCTAAATTTTATTCCGAAAAATATTTGAAAACAAACAAGACCACATAAAAGCGCTGTTCGCGAGCTTTTATTTGAATGGTCACACTTTAGGATTTCATCCACAGACTCAAAAGTTGGAACCAGATTACGTGACTCTTGATCTGAATAAGAGAAAAATACAAGATTATGCTTCACCTCGCAGGCAAACCGCTCGGACAGGCAAACCGCCGTAACTGCTGGGATCTCCGGGAAAGGGCACTTTAAAATTAACGAGTGACATCATGGAAATTGCAACGCTATATCTTGTTTAGAGTCTGAAATATCGGTCAGTGAATCTCGAAATATTGGTCAAATGCGGTAAGCAAATCTTGTATCTGGGTATGCAAGAAAATGCTATCCCCATACAAAAGACAGTAAAAATAAAAATATATATATATAGTAAAATCAGAAAATCACTGACTTACATCTTCACCTCTAGGCAAGATATAATGCTCATATTTACAAGGTTTTCGAATTTTAAGGTGCACTTTTGAGCAGTATCAATGGTTTTTCTGTTCCAAGCAAAATTAAGAATTCAGAAAACCTTTATACCACGTATTTTATACAATGCTGATTGTTCTCTTGAAGGTTATGTCGAAAGAAAATACATATAACTTTTTGGCACAAATTTGTACACGCCATTTTATTAGGCAACGATGGGTATGCAAAAATTGTTTTAATAAAAGGAATTGTCCTTAATTACGAATTATATTTTCAGTTAATATATTCTGAAGATGCAAGAGTTCATGTATAATAATACAGGTTTCCATTGATTCAAAACATAAAAGTGCATATCTTATCGGTTTAAAATATATGTTTAAAGGAATATACAGTAAAATATACTAGAAAGTAAATTTATATATTTTTTTATTTATTTATTTATTTATTTATTTATTTATTTATTAAACAAATGACTTTTTTACCATATCTATTTATTTAGAATATTCAATTCTGGGCAAATGGTTTGGTGCATTTTGCACTTTAAAAAAAAAAAAGGCATAACTTTTACACATTAACTTCTCTTCTTCCCTTGGCAATGTTGACATTCAAGAGTAAGACATGCATCCTACGTTTAGTGCAATTTATGGACTTCAACATTGTGGTGGCAGGGGGTACGAACTGGATAGATTTTAGTGACATTTAATTATCAGCAAATTTTCAAAAAGTCTACCAAAAATGTCTGAGTGTCCTTCAACCAACTGGATTGTACCTTTCAGAGAACATGTTACGTAACATCGTTAGATTTCGTGCAAGATCTTAAAAGGTTTTACAAAAGGCATCCGGAAGAAAAATGCAATTTATATTATCTTTACATTGCTGCTGACGGATTTTAGGGAAGAAAAGACGATCAATTAGAAACGCCGCTTTTTCTAGTTCTTTCTACACAGAACACTCCAGTTCAATTTTTCTGTTTTGGTGGATTTGGCCTCAATAATAGACTGAGATATACAAAACGGCAACATTATTTCCAGTTCATGTTCCATATATTGATGTACACAAAATTAATACAAAAGGTCCTAACATTTTTTTATGATGACTCATTTCCATTCCACTCGATTCACCGATTTAGTTAAATCAAATGAGTAATTTGGTGATTTTGTATTGTGTGGAAGGTGTTCTTTAGCTCATCACTTTATAATTGGTTTGGTTGTATGGTGTAGTGGTTAGCGCGTTGAACTTTCCGAACCAACAACAACAACAACAATAACAACGATTTATTTTTCAAATAGTTAAACAAAATATAGTAGCAACCGGCAAATAACTAGAGTTAATCGTGGCGGGTTGCCGCGCACAAAACAGTGCGCAGTAGTGATCTGTAGTAAACAGTAGTGATCTGAGTCCTAGGCCTCAGATTAAAGGGACACTGCCATAAGGGCGCATGCGCCACTTTCTTGAATCGAATATTGAAAAGTTCAGCCTGAATTTCTCTAGCCTGCGAGCAGGCTCACTTGTTTGGGGTATCGCGCGAGTATCTTGGCGGCGAAGCCGCCAAAGCGAGCCGGCGAAGCCGGCGAGAAGAATGGGGCGAGGAAAAGTGAGCCTGCACGCGGGCTATTGATTTTTGAATTCACCGCGTTCGCCGACGAACGGGGCGATCCAATTGGTTAAAAATGACATTTTTCATGATAATATTTTGCTATCTGCCGCGAAAATCTTCACGTGCAACTTTCTGTCATGTTTGTTTACATTTTGCTTTGCTCCTATTGGATAGTTATCTGATACAGGTCAAATGCCGACTTGACACCTCGCAAGGGGCGAAATTCAAAAATCAATAGCCCGCGTGCAGGCTCACTTTTCCTTGCCCCATTCTACTCGCCGGCTTCGCCGCCAAGATACTCGCGCGATACCCCAAACAAGTGAGCCTGCTCGCAGGCTAGAATTTCTCAACGTTGAAGAGCCAAATCCAAAATGGCGTAGATTAGTGACGGCGATGCTCATTTCCCTTTCCTAAGCGGTCGATGCCATTTCTCTCTAGTTTATGCCTGGATTAGGACGAAAGTGGGCTATCATTATTAGATGAAATTAGGCCTTGGTAAAGTGATTATTAGACCTAAGCTCAGATAAATTCGCGATTAGGTTAGATTTTGGGATAGGGTCACCCGTTATAGATGTATCATTAAGAAAAGCACCTTTTATAATTAAATTTTTGCTGGGTTTGCCGGATCATCTCAGTGGTCTAGTGGTGAAGGAGGGAAGTTAGCATTCAAGAGGTTTCGGGTTCGATTCTAGGTTATATTTCTAAGTGTCGCTTAAATGGCAGCGACCGTTTACGAAAGGGAAATTTGCGACGACGATCGCAGTGAAAGCGTAGGAACCCCGGGCGAAAAAAAATAAAAAATACCCAGAAGAGATAAACGAAGAGTCGTTAAAATGCCAAAAACGTATTTAACTGGAAGACAAAATTTTTTAAAACGTGGTTTCGGCCGAAATTCGTTGCAGGTTACAAAGCATATTCGAATCGTTTTTTGATGTGTAAAATGTGCTAAGATTAAACATCGAAGAGGAAAATGGTTAGTCATCACCGTAGTCGATTGTGCTACTCCTTTCGGTACTGAAATGAAAGAATATTAGAGTTACATGAAAGGATCGATGTGTATTTTCAAAGCCGTACGTTTAATATCTGGTTGCGAATAAAACTAACTGAACACGGCATTATCTTATCGATATGAAACCTTAGTTTAGCTGAACATTATTCCGGTTTTAGAAATTCACGATCTCTTAAATGTTCTTTCTTGGTTTCCAAGCTAAGTACCCTAACACTCAATAAAGTTTATTACTAACTTACTTTTTACTTTTAATTTTTTTCACAGGCTGTTTCATACCTTTCTTGTTTCTTCATCAGCTTGTCTATTGCTGCATTTTGCGCTTCCACATTACCAGGAATTCGAAGAGAGGAAGACGGCGAAATCATCGGGAACCCAAGAGGCCTGGCCGCGCTTGAAATTGTCTGTAGCAGCTTTTTCACTCTGGAGTTCCTCATCCGAGTGATATTTTGCCCAAAAAAAATTGAATTCTTTCAGAAGCCAATGAACTGGATCGACCTGATATCGATTTTGCCATTTTATGTTTCCTATTTTTGGGATGACTACAAGGTGAAAATGTTTCTGGTCATTCGCGTATTGCGATTATTCAGGTATGGTATTAAACTTTGACGCCTAATATAACTGCCCATCTGAATGATTTCATCCACAGACCCAAACGTTAGAACCGCAAGAAAATACTGCTCCATAGCTTTGATTTGAATAGTTACACTTTAGGATTTTATCCACAGACTCAAAAAGACCCATAGAGACCCACCTTAATCTTGTACAGCATAATAAACACGACCACCGAAAAGTACTGCTCAGTAGCTTTGAATTCATTTGAATGGTCACATTGTCGTGAAGGATTTTATCCACAGACTCAAAAATTAGAACCACCTTGTACAGCATTTATTTACAGTACCACAGCAAAGTATTGCTCAATAGCTTTTATTTGCATGGTCACACTTTAGGATTTTATCCACAGATTTAAACATTAGAACCACCTTGCACTGCATAATAAACACCACAGGAACGTTTTGCTCAATAGCTTTCATTGAATGTTCAAACCTTAAGATTTCATCCACAGACTCAAAAGTTAGAATTTGAATAGTCACACCATAAATAGGGCGGTTTCATACCAGCCGCTCGCGAATTTCAGCATCGCGCGCGCCAACAAAACCGGCTACTGAAAATAAGAAAATTGAGACTAACAAAAGAGGAGCTTCCGGGAGCTGAGGAAGAAGGTTTAATACGTGTAAACACATTTCATTTCGGTTTGTTAAGGTGTCTTAACCTTTTCACTCCTAGAGTCAATTATGAAGACATGTATTGTTGTTCTAACTTTTGAGTCTGTCGACGAAAACCTATGGTGTGACCATTCAAATGAAACCTCTTCAGCAGTACTTTTGCATGGTACCATTTCTCTTTCAATATTTTACAAAATGAAAGTTGGGATTTTATATGACGTTTTGTCTTTGGCACTCTTGGGGTTTAAAAGGTAAGGCTTCAAATCATTGCTCACACGGTGGAGGCCAGCTCACACGAGCTAATACGTGTCAACAGCTTAAACCTTTTACGGGCTACAAATCATGATTCACACAGTTCACACGAGCTAATACGTGTCAACAGTAAACCTTTTACGGGCTACAAATCATGATTCACATGGTTCACTCGAGCTAATACGTGTCAACAGTAAACCTTTTACGGGCTACAAATCATGATTCACACGGTTCACACGAGCTAATACGTGTAAACCAACTTCATTTCAGATTTGTGAAGCTGTCTTATGGACTACAAATCATGATTCACACGCTGAAGGCCAGTTCACACGAGCTAGTCCTTCTCCTGCTAATCCTCCTCATCCCAGTGGTAATGTTTTCCAGCATCGTTTACTACATTGAAATCATGATCGACAACAAATCAGACTTCAATTCCGTCCCACAATCCTTCTGGTGGTGCCTCATCACCATGACAACCGTTGGATATGGCGACTTCACCCCGCAAACATGGCCGGGAAAAATCATCGGTGGCGCGTGCGCAGTGTGTGGTGTGTTGATTGTTGCATTGCCAATTTCAGTCATCGGCAGCAACTTCAGCTTGTACTACGCACATGCGCAAGCGAGACTCAAGCTTCCGATGAAGCAACACCGTTTGGTGCTTGGGGGCGTCCCGGGATTGTTAACGAAACATCAGGAGCTGAGTTCACGTAGGAAGAAAAAGTCCACCGCTGTACCGAATAACCTTGACGCAGAATTCAGCATGGTAACCGAACGCACCTCGCTCAGATCATCAATGCCCCACAGTCCTTTGCTGGAACTGCGCAGGGCCTCCAACAGAAATACACATGATTCAGATACAGAACTCTTAGGGGAGGAGGACGAGAGAAGTGTTTCATCTCTTTTGTTGAAGCCAAGCCCTCAGCTGCAACCTAGAGGTAGGTAGTTTACACGACGCAGTTTATGTCTGTCATTTGTACAACAAAAGATACAAAGATAAATTCTGTTTTTCAATATTATTAGTTGCTGTGGGTTTCCTGTGGCCATTGTATGACTTAACCAGTCTCATTATTTTAAATTTTGTTTAATGCCCTTCAACAGTTATTTCGGACAAAATTATATATTCAAAAAGAAGGCCACGGCGAATATCCGGGACACTTCTAGTTCCACGTAAGTCCGTCCCGGAGGAAACTGAACAAGAGGAAGACACAACCCAACAGGAAGCTTATTCATTACCTCGTGGTTTGTCACGTTCAGAACAAGGTACCGCAGAGATCAAAGACAATAACCTTGGCTCCAATGTTATGCCAACACCATTGCAGCCAGATTCGAATCAGGAATCAGTTGCCATGGTGCAGCCATTCTTCAGGGCAGTTTCTCCTGTCGGAAACGAGCACAGGGAAATGGACATCAAAAGTCCTGTGAAACATCAACCGGATCCCATTGATCGCTTGGGACATTTTCAAAAAGACGATATCCGCACAAAATGGTTTCTTCAAGGAACAACTTCTCCAGAGGAGAACGAAAAAACCGCACCAGCACCAGCAATACTGAATGGAGATATCAGCTCTAGCAGTTCCTCACAAAGGCCCTCACTGGACTTAAGTCAAGGGTCATCCGAGCAAGAGGACAGCAATCACTTATGTCCATTAAGTCCACTGAGAAAACGAAAATCCCTATCGGACTCTCTCTTGTGCACGGTTTCGCAAGACGATGGGCAGAAGCCAAACGGCGTTGTCCTTACCGCTACGCCATCGGAACAAAATATAAACAAAGGGCGCTGCAAAGGCGATACGAAAGAAAACAAATCACCTAACATGGAGCGAAAACAAAACTTTTCCAAGCAAAACGGATCTCCTTTTTCCCATAAGAAGGCGTTGTATAGTAATGGCCCTTGTAGTAAGCACAGTGATGAGGAAATGAATTCTCAACGTAACAGAACTACGACTCACCCTTGTTATGATCCGCTTGATTTCCCGACAAAGAGAAGACGAAATGCAGCATGTACGGTTGCTATTTTGTCTCCTTCTGAAAGAGGAAGTGAAAGCGACTTTTTGGAAACGAAGATCTAGTGACAATTGGTGGTTTTACACAAGTGTTTCTAAGTATACACTAAGTTCACTTAAAACCAACTTTGTGCAGCGGCGCAGAAATTGATAGTGGTTGACAGCTTAATATACGCTACAAGTACAGTAATATACTTTCTCTTATCAGGTGTGAACCTCGAGAATATCTAGTACGTTTGAGTCAAGCTCTTGCTTGAGATATACTTAGCTTGTAGTGTGAAACCAACAAGTATCGTCATGCAATATCGAAAAGAACGTGGAAACACTTTTAAAAAATCGGTACACAATAGGCCATTTCCGAGTTGCCTTTAGCCTCTCTATCAAAGCGAGGCTAGGTGCGAAACCTTTCATATGAAAATGAGTTTTCATTCACATGCAAATAAGTTTTATTTGCATGTGAATGAAAACTCATTTTCATATGAAAGGTTTCGCACCTAGCCTCGCTTTGATAGAGAGGCTAAAGGCAACTCGGAAATGGCCTATTGGCCACTCCGAAAAATACCATAATACTCTTTTATGTGCAGGCTCAGCCTCGCCGGGGTGTAATTATTCAAGTCTCCTTTGTTAGAATGGAACAATGGAATTCAGAGTACATGTAGGAATGCTAGGACGTAGCATTGTGTCTTCGCATACAAATGTGCACCGTATGCAAATTTATACGAAGTTGAAGCATAGCACGTGCAGTTCGTGCTGAAAACAAAAGAAATTGGAAAAATGAGGCTTACATCAAGTACCACCCAAACCTGCACTTTAAAGAGTATTATGGTATTTTTAATAGTTTCTGGAGTGGGCAATTACAAAAGTGACTCCGTTCTCAGGAGTGGCTATTAGCAAACGTAGTCGAGCATGTTTAAGAATACCTGTGGAGAGAGGAAAAGCGCCAACAAGTTTCCACAGCAATATGGAGTAATAATGGATCGTAGTGCTTGGACTACTTAGTAAAGGGCATTTTAATTATTTGGCTACTGCCGTCACGCTGGCAATTGACTACGACGGCGACGGCAGCGAGAACGGCGCAAAACGTTAGGTTTAATGAGCGAAAACAATGCCTATGTACGTGCTTTTCACATTTTGGTACATTTCATTTGCGTTCCCTGCAAAACAACAACGTCAAATGATCAAATTATAAGTTATTCTGGAGAACGTGAACACGTGACAATTAATTTCCCTTTCTCTGTTCAAACTGGAAAGCCGTCCCTACGAAATCAGCTCCGGGACAATTCTCTCACGTATAGACAATTGCAAACTAGTTTAAAATAGCGCGGATTCTTTTTTAAATGACGTTTTCCTTGGCGTTGCTAACGACGTTGTTTAACGTACGTATTAACGTTAAAACGTTTTCATTCTGTCCAAGCGGGGCTATTAGTCAGTGACAAAAACCAATTAGTTTGCACAGAATGTATGTTGTAGCACACGCACGTTTACAGGTAAATACGAGAAATAAAACATGCCAACAAGTGTGGATTCCATTGAAATGACTGAGAAAATAAACTACATTAGGGGACTGTACTATCAAAGCAATTCCACCGAGCCCTGTCACTTAGCCTAGATTTCAGCCATCTCTCATCTAGTCGGGAGTAAGCACGCACAGGAGCCTATAGAGGTTTTGCACGGCAGCCATGTTGCATGGCAGGAACAATGAAAATGTTTTGCATTAGAAAGAACATTCTTTCCCATAGGGAAAAGAATCTATTGTTCCTGCCATGCAACATGGCTGCCGTGCAAAACCTCAATAGCAGCAAAACAGGGCAGAAATTCACGCTACCTTTCAGTCACATTGTAAAGGCGCGGTGGTGTAGTGGTTAGCCTGTGTGGTGGTGTAGTGGTTAACCTGTGTGGTGGTGTAGTGGTTAGCCTGTGTGGTGGTGTAGTGGTTAGCCTGTGCGGTGGTGTCGTGGTTAGCCTGTGCGGTGGTGTAGTGGTTAGCCTGTGTGGTGGTGTAGTGGTTAGCCTGTGCGGTGGTGTAGTGGTTAGCCTGTGTGGTGGTGTAGTGGTTAGCCTGTGCGGTGGTGTCGTGGTTAGCGTCTTGGACTTCAGATCTGAATGTCGTTGGTTCGAGCCTCGTCTCGGCCGTCGTGTTGTTTCCTGAGACAATAAACTTTTACTCCACATTGGCTGCGGTCACATCTGGGCTACTAACTATAGTTAAGACGGGGATAACTATAGTTAGCTATTTTGGTAATGTGACCGCTTCTCTGTTCGCTCTAACTATAGTTAGAAAATTGACGCCTCGGTGATCCAAAACAATACGGACTAACTATAGTTATACCCAAGCAGGGTTCATGGGTTAGTCTTAAGTTTACAAACAAACAACCAATCAGAATGTGACAATTCTTTTCGCACGTGCGAGATGAGTATATATAAATATGCAAAATAAAAACCAAGCGTGAAGCGAGGGGGCAACCAAAAACAACAAACAAAAAATTTACATACAACAAGGTAGCAACACGTGTACCCGGCGTCGAGCATCCGTTAAAATTCTCAGCTTATTTCTCATTTTTCTCCGACGGTTTGCCGCACGAAAAAAATAAATAAGAAGAAAAACTAGACACACTTTACGTCGGTTAACCATGTTGACATTTCACGGATCAACAATAAGGGCCGCCACGAACCTCTTTTAATTCTGACATCATCCATAGGCTAATTAGTACTAACTGTAGTTAACTGCGTGGTGTGACCGCAAAGTCGACCGAAAGCACTAACTACAGTTAGGTATGACGTCACGTAACTTGAGACTAACTTAAATTAAACTTTAGTTACGTCGTAAATGTGACCGCAGCCATTGTCTCTCTCCACCCAGGTGTAAAAATTGTGGCAACCATGCGATGAACTAGCATCCCACCCAGGGGGGAGGTAAACAATATTTCTAGTTGCTTCATGATACTGAAACTGGGTTAAGCTAAGCCCGCAAGGGCCACGTGTGGGCCACGTGGGCCACGTGTGGGCCACGTGGGCCACGTGTGGACCACGTGTGTGCCACCTGTTGCTCATGTGCGACTCTACCTTGCGGTCACAGGTTATACATTTCTCCGCTTTTCCTTTTCTTTGACCCCCTTTAAAATTAGTTGTGATTGGGTTTTTCTGCATGCAATATGCGTTTTGTTATGTCAACGGTTCTGCTTGATGCTGACCTTTACGAACTCTGAAATAGCGTTGCTTACTTCATGCAGGTTATTAAGAGTAGGAAATGTTGACGTAACATTAAACAAACAAACAGACAAACAAAAACAAACAAACAAACAGACAAACAATCGAGCAGGATGTTTTTAAAGAGGCTATGCCAGCATTTTTAGTGTTACTTTAAAAAGCCAAAAGACATATTTACATCAGTGGAAACCCACAAATAATGGTGCAGTTATGTCTGAAATTATTCTACTAGTGCTCTTACTAATCAGAAAAATACGTGTCTTGGTCTGTAGATGGCCTCCTCCGCAGGCATCTCTGAAGGAGAAAAGAATAAAAAAAACGAATTCTGCGATGCGGGCTTCCTATGTAGGAGAGAGGAGAAAAAATGACGCAGGGGGAGGGGAAAGAGAAAAAGAAAGAAGAGAGAGACTTTTTCTCCCCTCCTCCCGTGAATTCGGCACCAGCCCCCCACGTCCTTCGAATCCTCGATCAACACAGGAAGCCCAAATCTGAAGAAAAGCCAGTACACAGAGTTGCCTGCGGAGGAGGCTAGTCGCAGATGGCCAGGTTGATAATGGATTGCAACTTGAAATAATTGGGCAATTCTTTTCACGTTTATCGCCTCGTTGTTTCTTCAAATACTCTCATTATTGTTAATTCTAAAATATTCACAACAACGACAACAGATTTTCAGTATAAGCTTTTAAATAGAATAATATTTACTAATACAAAATTATGTAAGTTTGGGTAAGCCGATTCACCTTTGTGTACATTCTGTGGCAAGGAAGAAGAAACCCCCGAACATTTATTTATTTTGTGCAATTTTTCAAAGTGTTTTTGGCAGGAAATCTCTTGCTGGTTGGAGCATCGTAACATTCACACCGCTGTTGAGTTGACCATTCAAACCAATGTTATGTTTGGCTTGTTAGATATTAATGAACATTTTATGTCTCTTAATCAGGTTATTCTTATAGCTAAACAAACTATTTTCTATTTTGCCGTCGAAAAAATATCGCTCCAAATTTCAATATATTTCTTGCAAACCTTAAAAAAAAATTTAAAATAGAAGAATTCATAGCTAAACTGTAATAACTATCAAAACTTTCCTGTTTTTAAAGTTTATTTTCATGTTAAACTCCTTACCCATGGAGTCAAAAGTAGTAATGATTTTATGTATTCTTTTCTTCTTTTCTTCATGTACGTATCTATGTACTGTACTGTACTGTACTGTACTGTACTGTACTGTACTGTACTGTACTGTACTGTACTGTACTGTACTGTACTGTACTGTACTGTACTGTACTGTACTGTACTGTATTTATTGTATTGTATCTCATCAAGTTTTGATTTTAAAATACATGCTTACATGTTTTAAAGGTGTTTCCTCTCATTAGCATTTTCAATTAATTATAATTATAAATTCAACTTTGTAACTTAAAATTTCAAACTGAAGATGACAAAGAGTTGTCGAAACATGTATATTAAACTGAATTAAAACTGTTGTCGTTGCTGTGAAAATTTGTTTTTCACGTTACGTCACGGCGGCCATGTTGGTGCACACCTACAAAAGAATGTTAATGAACTTCTTTTGTTATGTGCACCAACATGGTCGCCATGGCCTTTGTCATTTGAGGTCCCACAGGACTGAAGGTCACGTGAGTGAAAACCATCTATAAACAATTCGTGTTTGACTAAGGTACTTTTACACTTTTAATTTGAGGCAGTTTTGATCCAAAAACGTCAAAATCTCCATGACATAGCTCACATAAAGCGAACATGTCGTAAGCTGAATTCTGTAGACTGCTTTCGATTTGTCGCATCCGAGCTAATATAAAGCAGTTTAAGGCCTGGGTTTCAAGTATGTTCGGAAAATATGGTTGACACTTAATATCTTCACCGAGAAAACCTAGATCAAAATGAAATTTTCCCTGAATGTTAATCTTGATGTTTTCTTTTGCCTTAACGCAAAAGTTTGGTTACGTGACATGTCACGTGATCAAAATTTTAAAATTACGTAAATCGGCGATTTGGTAGCGAATTTTCTTTGTATAGTTAAATAAATTAGCTTTTCCGATGGAGATTTAACATATTTAACCTTCTACGTTTGAAATGATTGTCCTCAAGTCTAGTTATAAATAATTATAGGTTGAATTTTGGACTGAAAAATGACCTTTGTCCTCATAATTTTTTTTAATGATTAATGGACACTCATTCCAAACGTGAAGGGCTGGAGATATTTAATCTGCATCAGAAAAGCATTTTTATTTGATGTTTTCTTTTAAACCCGTCACTAAATATTTGCTATTTTAAGAAAAATGGCCACGTGATATGTCACGTGACCTATGCCAAAGCTTTTTATACTTAAAAATGTTAAGGACGATAATATCTTTCTATGTGCCAAATTTCGATTCAGTTCCATTCCGTTTGTAAAAGTTATTACGAATAAACCGTTTTTCCTGGTCAAAGCCCTTGACCCAGGCCTTAAACTACTTGACTCCCACCCTCCCCTCCCTTCCCCCCCCCCCCCCCCCCCCCCATAAATTTGTATTGAGGGAACAGCGCTAGCAGTTTCATACATTATAGAATAGAATAGATAACTTTATTTATACACGGTATTTCCATCAGCTTATCTAGAAAAAAAAATTAAAATACAATGTACAAAAGCAATGTAATTCATTCTAACAACGATTCAATGTAATTTATTTTAACAACAATTCAATGTAATTTATTATGTCTGTCGATAGACAGGTGTATTGAGAATAACCTTCGATGTACAGAATGGTCATCTTTCACGTTAACACTTCAACTCATGTGCAGCTCAAGAGTTCTTTTAATAAATTACTTTATGATTTTAGCGAGCTCCTCTAATTATTCAGTTTCAAATTAGTACTGTTTCTTAAGATTGGTTTATTAACGACCGTTATCTTACTATTCAAACCTAGAATTTCGACAGATGCATGGCTCTATTTTAATTCAGCATGTTTATTTATTAATTTGCCGATCATGAATATTTGATCATTTCTCTTTCTCCGGTGGTTCTCTCGGCATAATCTGTGACTTCATTCGCGCGAGAATAAACCGCGAAGCCTGATTCCTGATGGACGTCATGCCAAATACAAAGACTATTTTGGTTCCAATTGATGCGAAGGAGCATTGCGTCAGGGCGTTCGACTGTAAGTACACTGCGTCAAATTTAGCAGATATAGAGTTTGCAATCGCCGCATACACATACATCCCTAATACAAGATACCGTATATCAACAAATTCACATCATTTCAAAGCAACATAAACAGATCTAAATTAAAGGCGTCTTGGTCGCATAACAAAATTGAGACGACAAGTAGACTTCTCCAAGTTGTTCGCTTCTCGCTTGTGGGCAAGTTTGAACGACAAGCACCGATGCCATTAAATTATTTCAGTGCATGACAGCTGTAATGTCAGGACGATTTGGAATGGCGAATACAAAGACTAGAATCGCGATTTAGTGGAAAATCAAGCAAAGGCAATTTGGTTTATAACGTCTGTAATTTTCCACTGATGGGAGGCGTCGACAGTAGATCTAATAATTGTCTTCAGCTTCAGTATCATTTGAAATCATAACATGGGCGTTTTTCCTTCCTAAAAGCATCCAGCTTTCGCCAAGACATTATGTCGTAGACTCAGTAATATTCAGCATTTTATCTTGGCATCTTATCAGAAAGCTGAAATATATACAGCTTCGGTTAATTTTATAAAATTGAAAAAAATATTGCGCGTGCTTACAATGCGGTTCAAAGCTTTAAATTTACAATTATAGTAATTTCATTGACCTTTACGTTATGTCAGGCTTTAACTCAGTTTCATTTTTTTCTGAAAGAAAACTCCAACTGTCACCATTCAAACGAAAGTTATCGAGCAAAAATTTTACTTAACTCTGTTTGTTTGGATATTGATGTTATCCTTGATGAGATTGGAGATTTTATTTATTTCAGCTGTTTTGAAAGCGAAAAGAATAATCCTTCCTATCGAAATTAGATGCGATATTTACATTAATTCTTCTGTCCAATAAATAATACATGTTCCGGCTTTCAGCGTTATTAAAACGAAATCAACTAACCACGAAAATGAATTAATCTTGTGAAAATGATTAATCCGGAGGAGGAAATGGCCTGTCGGGATAGAAAAACCAAGGCTATCTCAAAATCGTTTCCCAGCCTATTTTGTTTTGAGAGGTTTTATATTTCTTACCGGCTTTTATTATGAAAATGAAAATTAATAGCTGTTTCCTCCAATCAGAATCATGTGTTAACCAACCGCTTATCTTTGCGGGAATTAAGGTTCAAAAGCACTTAGGTTGTTTGACAAAAAAACTAAAAATATACCAAATAATGAATGCATGAATGAATAAATGAGCCGACCAAGACATGTTCGTTTGGCATTTGTGAATTTACAGTAACATCAAACGCCAGTGTTTAGCCACAGGCTTACCATTCTGTTTGTGTGGGGTCCTGTGCATCTGTAACGGCCGTATCGGTTTACAAAACTAGCCTTGCACTACAGGCTTACCATCCTGTTTGTGTGGTGTACTGTGCATCTGTAATGGCCGTATCGGTTTATAAAACTAGTCTTGCACCACATGTTTACCATTCTGTTTGTGTGGTGTACTGCGCATCTGTAATGGCCGTATCGGTTTATAAAACTAGCCTTGCGCCACAGGGTTACCATTCTGTTTGTGTGGTGTACTGTGCATCTGTAATGGCCTATCGGTTTATAAAACTAGCCTCGCTAAAGGCGAAATGTAGGACTCGTGAAAGTAATGAAAATGAAATGAAAACTCTTCAAATCACTGCCATGTTTTACTTTGTTTTTCTGTTTTTATTTTGGTGATTTGTGGCTCGCAAAAGTGATATTTTCGAAATAAAGCAGTCTTTCTCTACTTTTAAAGCGAGTGGAACCGTTATTTCGAAAATATCACTTTCGCGAGTCACAAATCCCCAATTGAAAATAAACAAAGAAAAACAAAGTTATAAAATATGGCAGTGATTTTGACAGTTGTCACTTCATTTTCACTACTTTCAAGAGTCATAAATTTCGCCTTTTGTGAGGCTAGTTTTATTTACAGATGCACAGCACACCACACAAACAGATTGGTAAGCCTGTGCTTAACGGAGCTTCTACTGTGTCGCGTAAGATTGATGTAGGTTCCGTAATGTCCTTATAGGTAGGTTACTATGCAAAAATATATTTAAAACAGCGGGTTAGCAGTAAATTCAAGTTGAATTCGAGGTTTTGCGTTAAACGCAATAAATAGTCAAGGTCTTCACTCTCGATCTTCATGGTGAAACGGGTGGTTGGTTGTTAGATGTCCAAAGCTGTGTAGTGAAGACAATTTTTTGTAGTAGGAAAATAAGCTACCAATCGCAAAGCTGAGTACTTACGTCACAGCGGGGCACACCTCTGCAAATACCAATGAATACTGAACAGTAAACCAACGTGGATGACAAACGACCGCACGACTGACAAACCTGTGACCCTCGCAGTCCCCATTAAATTAGGATTTTGGAATTATATATATTGCTGTTGTTTTTTTAAGGAGTGAGAAACAGAAAGAGAAACGACATTTATATTACATTTACTTTTCGTGGTTTTTAAATTCATTTCGTTTTTCCAACGGCTCACCATTGTATTTATCGTGCAAATTTGCCGCTTATATATTTTATCTCTTACTTGTTGTAGTTGTAGAATTCGTTGCTGTTACTATTCGTTTCGTTATCAGTGTTGTTGTTGTTGTTATCTTTCGTTTGGCTTAACCAATGAACGGCACGCGTGAACATATTCATATGTAACACGCGCAGTAAAAGGTCTTATATTATTTATTTATTATTATTGTCGTTGTTGTTGTTAATTGGCTATGTTCTCTCACAGGGTACCTAGAAAACTATGGCCTAGATAAACAGCAGCTAATTTTGCTACATGTTTACAGCTCACTTGACAACGTCAAACAGTCCGGCTCGGATAGTGACTCAGAGGGTAAGAAAAAGCCTCAAATCTATCTTGCATTTCTTAGTCTTCGAACGTTAATCTTAACTCCCAGACGGAAAAGGGTCTATGTATAGTTCCCAAGCTTAACTAGCAGGGTTTAGTTTCTAAATATGAAGAAACTGCGGTGCTGCGTTGGTGCGGGAATGAAACACTCTACATTTGGTATGATTATCATTCATCATTTGTTGCCTGTCTCATATCGAATCGTATTTAAGCATCTTCTTTTTGTCTATAAATCATTGAATCGTCTCTGCCCGCAATATCTAATGTCTCTAATGGATCTCCTGAAACATCGGAAATCAACTAGGTCTTTACGCTAGAACTTTCAAGACCTGCTGACGCAGCCAACTTGTAAAACCAAAACATATGGTGACAGAGCTTTCTCTGTATGCGCTCCGAGGATTTGGAACACTGTTCCTTTGGAAATCCAATACAGTTTTATCATTTAAGAAAAAACTCAAGACTTTTCTTTTTACTTAATTTATTGAGTGACTCTTTATCATATTTTTATTTTTTTAGATTTTAGTTTCTTAGGTATATTGTTAGTTTTTTAGTTTCTAAAGTTACTTGTGGTAATTTGTGGTTTTAGAGATAACTTTGTAAAGCGCCTCGAGCAAATAGTGGATGTGTGCGCTATATAAATAAACTATTATTATTATCATCATCATCATCATCATCATCATCATACTCTTTATCTATACATGGTATCAATTGATCAAAATACATGTATACGTAAACTATGCTCTTCCATCGAGCCGTGTCTCTAAAAGTAAGAAAATAATCACTAAAATAGCAACTAATTAATGCTTCCTAATACAACAATATCATGATTAATACCTTATTGTCAATTTAATTATGCCTAAAATACTAATAGGTTTCAACAAGAAAATAAGAAAGAACAAGGCAATGCCTGCACGGAAGCTGAGAATACACAGTATCAACTCAGTTGAATACGCAAATTAGCCCCCGTAAAGATATTCAAAAGCTGGCTACACGAGCATTTATTCTTCATCAAAGTGAATCTGTCGAAGGTATGACGCTTTAAACGTCATCTTTTGAAACACTTTACGGTAGCCAATTTTCTTAATCAACTCAATTGATACTATGCTAGAGGTACAGTAAAATCCAGCGTAAAAGAACCTGCAATTTTCCATGCAGGTCAGGTTGCAGATAAACTTAAGGTGGCTCCAAGTAGTTTTCTTTGGGTCACACTTCCCTTTTTGAATACACTTATACATAATCTTACTTTACATTCCATAGGTCTCACAAATTATCATTAAATTACCACAGAAAGTTGCCTCAGACTTAAATTTTTACTCCCTGCAAATAGCTCTGACTAACTCCTCGGCAATAAAGAGATCGAGCTTTTCATTCAAATGCAGATTTGCTTGACGTTTTCACTCTTTTTAAACTGTATTTGAATGATAAGCTCGATCTCTTTATTGCCGAGGAATTAGTCAGAGCTATTTGCAGGGAGTAATAATTTAAGTCTGAGGAAACTTTCTGTGGTATTTCAATGATAATTTGTGAGACCTATGGATTGTTTTGACCGTTTATATTTCAAACATGAAAAAACACGTGTTAAAAATGTTTTAGCGATTTATAATTATTCAAAATCGAACAGTTTGAAAGTTTCCCATTTAGTGCGCTACTGTACTGTGTAGATTATAGCGCATTTATTCGCCTGTCGCGGGTAGCCACAAAATCGAAAGATATTTAGGAAAAACTGTTTTTCGCCATATTTGTTTACCGCTGCTATGGAAACGCTGATTAGCATAAAAAGAGCATCATCCAAAACTTTCATCCAAGTCTAACATCTGGTATCAAATTCAGATTTGGCCAATTTTTTTAAAGTTCTCTCCGTGTGTCTTGGAAAAATCGTTTAAAGCTGATTATGGTTGTATTTCTGTCGAGTAATCACTTGATATTTTCGTTTCCATGTTCTAAGATCAGTTTCATTTATAAGCGAACTATAAGGTACTTAGTTAAAATTTAGTGCAGTTTCGATGAAAACACAACAAATTCTCTGTGGCATTGCCCCTTTAAGAGGAAAGGTGAAATAACTTAACATTTAAAATAATATAGTGCTTATTCACTAAACCTCGACAGATGTTGCTGAAATGCAAAAGGATGACCTGGATAACGTTTTCAAGGAAGCCAGAGCGCAAGCACAAGTTATGTTTGCAACATTTGAAGAGAAATGCAAGAAAAAGAAAGTGAGTTTCTTATTTATTTCTTTACAATAAGTTGTTGTTGTTGTTGTTGTTTTGCTGTTATCACAACATTGGGAAGGAGGGAAATGATGCAACCGCAATTTCACTGAAGTGTCTCCAGTGGGTTGTAGCAGCTATTGAAATTTCCTCTTTTGCGTTGCAGATACCTTTTAAAACCAGGATTGAGTTCGGTTCAGCAGGAGAGGCCATTTGTCACGTCTCCAAGGAGGAAACCGTCACGTGCATCTTACTCGGAAATCGTGGACTCGGGGCCTTCCGAAGAACCATACTAGGAAGTGTTAGCGATCACGTGGTACATCATTCCCGAGTTCCGGTTATAATTGTACCGCCAAGAGTTGAACACTAATAATGGCGGGAAAATTGGCCGCTGTTCCTTGCAAATTTGTTTGTTGGCGGCATTGTTTTCAATGGCGCCAGCCGCCTACAAAAATTGTTCGTTGGTGAACTTTTACTGGAGCGTACTATTAATATTTAAAAAATAACTACTTCCCTATAAATGTAAAAAGAAAATTTGACTTGCGTTTGACAGACATGCTGTCGATGCTTATCACAATTTTGTTTCTTTTCATTTTCGCTAAGTTTTTGTCTTCGTATTATCATTATACAGCTGCGTGAACCCACAATGCCTTGTGGTCTTGGCGTGTACCAAAGCACAATTCTTCAGACGTTTATTAAGTAATGATCCGCATAAGAAGGAAAGTGCTAACGGCAACGCACGATGGAATGTCAACTTTTTTCATTGTTACAACTAGTGATCTCATTGGCCTAAACTCAAAGACCGCTAAAAAGTTAGGTTTCAAGGTGCATTTTGTTTGACTTTTTAAAGGTTTCACGTAATTTAAGACCCAATCGCAAAACATGCAAATTTTTAAAGAAATTGTATTTGAGGAACTTCATCAAAGAAGCAAAATTATTAGCTATTGTCTTCTGCTATTTTGATTGGTTAAGCACGAACATTTCCTAAAATTTATCTGACGCAAATGCATTTTCTTTATTTTTATATTGAAATATAATTATAAACCATTAGCTCCTTCCCTGTTCTTGAAATAAAAAAACATTCTATGTGAGAAAGAGCCAATGCCGCAGAACAATGAAGTTTACTGTAGTTCTTATGTGGAGCGTTACTTAATAGCTGTATCTTTCTTTCCATAACAATTAATTAATATCGCTTTATGGAGCCAAAAGCCCGGTTAGTTTTAAATACAATTCTTTGTCTTACTCGACTAGCCATACGGGTAAAGCAACTTTGTTTCATTATTCTTGTAATAAAACTTGTCGATGTTTTTCTTGTTGTTGTTTAAAATATCTTATATTTTATTCAGTTTATTGTAATCTAAAATAAGGGCACTTGGGGCAAGATAAGTTTTTAAGATCGTTTGAATTCAACTGTTGGTAGAAAAAGTTAAACAAAAATATCCTAACAGGAACGACTTAACAACTTGTTGTAGAATTTTTTATTAACAGTGATTTCCATTTTGAAAAGCTAACGCTCTGAGTAACTGTTTGTTTTCTTTGGACAAATTTTGTCATGTGATATGTGATGGTACCTTTTACAATTGTAGTCTATTTTGCACATTTTTTTTAATTTGAATGTCATCTATGGAAATCATAAAATACAAAATGGCGACCCAAGATGGCGGCTTTGGCGTTTATCGTCAACATATGATCACCTTACCTTGACACGGCAAAAACGGGGAGCTCGTGTCGCTGAAAAGACTTTTTAAAAAAACGTTCAAATGATTCGATTCGATTTAGGTTAGGCATAGTTTTTTTAATATAACAGTTTTTATCTTTACAAACGATGAAATGTAACTAGTACTTATTTGGTTAGATATTAACTGTTTTTATCTTTAGGAATTTAGTATTTTTAGAACTTTTCTAGCAATTCTTTTTATCTATTTGTCTATTATTTAACTCAGGACCTTCCTGAAAACCACTTCGGTGAGAGTAGTCTTCTGAAAAACTATTATTATTATTATTATTATTATTATTATTATTATTATTCACCCTTGTATCTCCTTGTAAAAAAGTAAATTGCGCATGACTCATATAGCCCCCTCTGCAGGCAACTTCGGGGTCTGGGACTCTGACATGACCCGTCTCTCGCTTAACCGCGGTCAAACGAGAGAAATTTGCAAAAGTTAAACAAAGTACTTAAAAGTTAAGGTTGTCATTTTCACTGTTTAAAGTTTGATATATTGCCAATACACTGTCAATTTACCAAACGTTTTGAAAGTTTGCTAAAAATGTTCTAAGCGTTTAAAAACAGTGAACTGCAGAATTGTCGGCGCCATTTGCCAAAATAATTTTGATCAGGCGCAAAGAGTTTTGGTCAGTTTCAAAGGAAGAAAGCTCATCATTTTGAGAAAAATTAAAAGATAGTAACGTCAATTATTTTTTTAGACATCCTTGCCCATATTTCCATTTAATATTAAATAAAATCCCACTAAATAAAACCAGGAGCCATAATCGGGGACGGAGACCGTAAGCGTGGGGCCCACGCAAACCCATGTTAAGGACGTGTTGGGCTATTTTTAGCAGAAATTGCGCCACCCTCGCGCCACCCTCGCGCCACCCTTGACGCAATGAGAGCGCGCGCACATACTACCTTATACGGAAAATTGCCAGACTGCGTGTCGCCAAATGCTTATTCTTTGTCTTCTTTTATATAAACATCTGGCGACAACGCAGTCTGGCGAAAAGAAAAGATGAATTTGAGATTGTTTCTGTTTATTACATGTAATAAACAAAAATCCACTGTGATGTCCACTGCAGTTTGCTCCCGATTTCTTAACTCAACAACAGTTACAGCGAAGACAAAATAGCACTACTTTCTGAGAAACAACTGCGAACTATCCGTACGGATCCGCTCGTTATGTGTTTGTTCATTCATTACATAGGTTGAAAAGCGATTTTATGTAAACAAAACAAGACTTGAATTTTATTATAGTTCTAACTTCACTCGCGTGGCCGTATGCAAATATGTTTGTAATTTTGGCAATTTTGATTTCCAAATCAGTTTCTCAGGCATTTTTTGACAAGCTACAACTGTATTTTTTAACAGTAGTCGTAATAGTTATTCTAGACGGAGAAAAAGTTGTTTTTGTGAACTTTTGTACGGTCTAAATGTACTGTGCAGACGGTCGGGTAATACTGTTTTTGAGAATTGCTAAAATTGAAAAATAGCCCGGTCGTCAATATTAATCTTAATTCTTGTGCTTCCGACCTTTCACCTATTAGTTAAGTTTCATCTTAGTTAAGCTTGTTCAGAGGGTCTTCAGAGGGCGCCGCTGTTAGGCTAAGCCTAACTATATATACGGAAAATAAAAGTCTTTCAGTTTGTGTTATAAATGTCTACAGTTAACATCAATCTAGCCACACATCAAAACGGATATGGCTAACAAATATCGAAAACAAATAAATCTGAACACATTCAAAATGCGGTGCATCATTGGCCAAAAACTGCGCTTTCCCGTTTTACAGGTGAACAAGTGAATAAAATTGTTTTGAACCAAATATAAAATAATAATAACAACATTAAATTAATATCTTTACCTTATTTTAAGGTGACATGCCAGTCCAAACAAGCTGTATGTTTAAAGCAATCCAAATGTTAAAACTCGACGATGAAAATTTAAAGCTTGAATTCATCCCGGTTTCGCACGGCACATCAAGATTAGCTTTATTGAAGAAATGTATTAACGCAGCTTTTAAAAAAGCTTAAATTTAGCTGTTTACATACTGTTGCACACAAGAAAAGAGCAATTCCATTTCCATGTAGAAAGTCGTGATGAATGCGTCAGTTGCTTTGTTTCCAAGCTGCAAACTGAACCATTTCTTGATCTCGGCCGTATGAACACCGCAAATTAACAAGTTGAATTATAAATTTTCTCAAACAGTTCAGGTCAGTCCAATGTTAGACTTTTTCAACAATCCAGCTTAACAAAATAGCTTTAACAGTTAAAGCAGTTTACTATCCATTTTGCTTGAAATGACTGCAAGAATTAGCTAACTGATCGCAGCTCAGGAAAGACTTTACAACGTTTACTCCTGCGCTAATTTCATTCCTTCAACTCAAGCGACACAGCGCCACAATTTTGGCGCCTTTCGGTCTTTTCGTGACGGTCATGTGATTTATGTCTTGACTCAAACTTTCCCTAAACTAGTATTGAGTGTTTCGTGTCCTCAGTGCGAGTCTTAATCTATAAAAGCGCTCACTAAGGAGAAAAATCCAACCTAAAAATACAAATTTCGGCCGCCATTGTTTTCAATTTTTCAAACGCGACGTCGGCGTAGACACACGCGCGTGCCACACGCGATGGCGCAATTTCTGCTAAAAATAGCCTAAATTGTCCTTTACATGGGGACAGGCAGCTCTAAAGAAATGACATGTTGTTGCGGTCTCCGTCCCCGATTATGGCTCCTGATAAAACTAAAAACGCCTCGGACGTTTGACCGCGGTGGACTGGGGAGGACGCTAAAAGGAGTTAAGATTAAAGGGGCTATGTCGCGAGGATGGCGGATGAGTACTGGGTACTAACAACTTGAAAAACGTCCGGTAGCTTTTTATCAAGTTGGCGGCTATTACTGTCGAATTCGCTGCAATCCGTTCCATCCCGTCGTATTGCGTGGAAGGATAGATCTCAAGTTTACAAATTAGTTAGAGTATTTACTTGGCTAGATTTTTGTTAAATTATTTCTGAGATTTGTTAGTCGTACCTTCGAAAAATTCGATGTCTTCCAGTAGTTGTGGAGGTTGGGGAGGAATTTAAAAGCGAAATCGATCGTGTGTTTGTTAACCTCGCGTGGTTCTACACGAGTGCAAACGCGATAAAACTTGCCGCGATCCGGGAGGGAACAATAGAAATTTGACATGTGTGACGTCAGGTGACGTCACATGACAGGAACTCATTGCACAGACTCACCTTGCGACATAGCCCCTTTAACAACGAAAGAGGAAAAACTGGGTACGAGATGTCAAAATATACAAATACCATAAATCCATCCATAACTGCGCCCCCCCCCCCCCCCCCCCCCCATTTTTGGAGCAAAACATTTAGTAATGTAATGTAAGGAAAGCTGAGTCCCTTGGGCAATTTAAACGACTTCTCAAAGAGGAACTATAAGGCACGGCATTCGTGGAAAGCAGCTTTTTATTATTTATTAAATTCTTCATATATAGATATTTTTTAATATTAGTTTATTGCTTTGTGTTAGTATTATAATGATTTTTAGCTGACGAATTTTTACCGTGTTTAAATAAAGATTATCTATCTATCTATCTATCTATCTAATTAACCACCCACCCACCCAAGCCCCCCCCCCCCCCCCCCCCCCCCCCCCCATCCCACCCTGTCTCTCTTTTCAGCCCCCCTCCCTCCCCATTTTCCTTGAAAACCAAAATAATCAACAACAGACTGTATTACCGGTACATTTTCACTGAACAAATCCGGGCACGCGTTGAAATACAGTACTCGCGAGCTTTGGCGGAAATGTTACTGGTACTTGCACTAAGAAATAATCGGAATTTGCCACTTTGGAAACGAGAAGGAAACTGGGCCGAGTGAACTTTCCCAACGACTTCTGGGATTGTTACAGGGGACGCTTCTTTTGTCTGTGTCCCCAGTAACAGTCCCAGAAGTCGTTGCGAAAGTTCACTCGGCCCAGTTTGTTTCCTTCTCGTTTCTAAAGTGGCAAATTGCGGTCATACCAAATGAATAATTTTTCATTGAACAACCAAAGTATATTTAAATACATTCCTTTTTATTTACCTGTGGGAACCAGTTGAAATCTATGAATTACAAAAGAAATGAGTGGCGAATTGCTTTTGAAATAAATAAGACCCCCCCCCCCCCCCCCCCCCCCCCCCCCCCCCCCCCGGAGGGGAAGGGGGGGCTTAATAGAGAATTTTCATTAAACTCAGTTTCCGCTTTGTCCTGTCATTTTAAACTTCACAAAATACAAAAGGGTAAGTGCTTTATCAGATTTTAAATCAATGGTACATCTTTTCATTAGCATATCTTGGTTATAAGCAGACCTTTGTCAAATGTTTTCGCGACAAATGTTTGCACAATTTAAATGTGACATAAAATTTGAAATTCATTTATTCGAATTTATTTGTGCAGTGGATGCGAGCTTTGCAAAGAAAACACAGCCACCAGTAAAATGTTGAAAGTTTTGAATTCAAGAAAACTCTGCAATGTTTATAACCGATTGGTTGTCAAGAGAATTTTAAATACTAGTTTTAAAAATGTTGTTTTTAATTAATGATAAAAATGGCGGCAAATCCCCTCAAAATAAAACAAAAAATTATACCGAACCTAGTGAAAGAAATTTAATTTTAATTTTCGTTTTTTAAAACTGTTATGCTTGCTCCACTAAAATAATACATCGATTTCTCTGTTAATTATTAATCCTGTCGAAAGCCAATGTTTGTGTTTCTAATACGGTAAACGGAAATCGTTTATCAGCAAAATATACAATACATGTAACAGCAGTTGTTCGCAGCCGCTTCCGTTGATACCAGCGAAACTTCGTTGTTCGTCGATAAAAAATTAGCTGGCCTTATTTGTAGCCTAGAATGCCTTCAACTGATACAAGAACCATCGTAATAGCTGTTGATGGAAGTGAATACAGCAAGAAAGCGTTTGATTGTAAGTAAAATTAGCTAACTACATGTATATACGTTCTTGTCGCTGTATTATGAAGCTTTATAAGCCGACCTCGCTAAAAATTGTAAAATTATTTGAATTTCAAAATACTTCATCCGGTGTATTTCTATTTCTTTTTATTTTAAGTAAGACATAAATGCACAAAAGGAAGATTTACGTTGCAAATATTTTTTGGAGATTTTTTGAAAATGTGTAGGAAAGAACAAAGAACTTTACATAGATAAGATCATCTAGTGGGTACCTTTTTTCGGTATTTTTCATCGATACAAAGTTTTATTTGGCGCATGTTTAGCTCGACAATTCTGATATATTTTCCGTAGTAAACAGTCATGCTTTGTTTTTAAAAAAAGCTAGGAAAAACATGGTGCACTGAAGGAAATCAATTAAAATTCTAGACCGTGCAACAACATAGAATGTGTGTAGATAGGAAGACAGCTCCGATGAAATGTGATGCATTTTTATCTCTAAACCCTTGAGGCACAGCAAACAAGTTTACTATAAAAAAAGGCGCTATAGCTATTTCAACATGTTGTAGTTGCATCCAACAAAGATACTAAAATATTCACCTTAATGAACGAGCCAATTTTTAACCACAATCACTTTACGCGCGCGCGTTTGTGTTTCACTTTATTTTGCCAACCGCCCTGTTCAAGGATTTGCCGTTATTCTCACTCGCAGTTTATTTCTCAACGTCGGTTGACCACAGCTCATTCAATTTTATACTAGGATCTGGGTTTACCGATGAAATTCGTAAGCGTGAACGTTTAAAATAAACTTAAGGCTGTCCAGTAGTACTCTTCAGTATTTAATTTTAATTCTTGGCAAAAGGGAATATGAAGTATATATTTTTTATTAATTTTGCAGTTTGGTAATATTCGGAGTGGAAAACAAGAAAATCTTTGGACTAATGCATTTGTTATAGGAAAAAAAATGCGTGCACTAATAAATTCATCCCTCTTACAAGCGGCGTGTATCTAGGCGCGCCAAAGGCGTATAATGCTTTACTAAAACAGCGAGGAATCTCATAATTTTTACAAGAAAAATAACCATATTGCTCTGTACCATGATGCATAACCACAAACAATCATTCAAAAGGTGTCTTTTAGCTGTCATATCAACTAAACCCAGGTTGTTTTAATTTTTTTCGCAGACAGAAACACGATTAGCATTTCATTTTCTCAAAATTATTATTGTTTTCACGATAACCGCAACGCGCCACCTGCAGGTGTTCGTGAAATCTTCTGCAGGTAATCGGCAATCCTCGGTGGATTGACAGGTTGAGGTCGGCAGTCGGCAATACTCGGAATTTTCCAAGTGATTATCTTCAAGACTAATCGGAGGACTTACAGGTTTTCGGTCGGCAGGCGGAAATCCTCGGAATTTTCCGAGTGAATATCTTCGAGACTAATCGGAGGATTGACAGCTGATACATAGTACGTGAATTGGGGCAGGTTTTCAACAACAACAACAAGACCTTTATTATAGTGTCTAAAGTATTTAGAGTTAGTAGCTAATTGGGGACACGGTCGGCAGTCGGCAATCCTCGGAATTTTCCGACTAAATGCAGGAGTTTTGACAGCCGAATCACATTTGGCGAACAAGGTAACACGTTTGTGAACACATAAGCCGACAGTGGGTGAATTCTGTGAATTTTTCTAGTGAATGACTTCAAACCTTACCGAAAGTTTGACTTCTGAGGCACAGAAATGTATTCGTGGAATAAAACGTCGGCAGTCGGTGATCTTCGGAATTTTACCGATGGATGTCTACGAAAGTTACCGAGTGTTTGTCTGATAGAGCGTATCTTAATTCATATACTAGACACATCAAACAGTAGTGCTAATATTTATCAATTATTGGAGAGGTTGAGCAAAATATCGTGATTTGTCAGTTCCCAGCAAATGAAATAATTGATCTGCAGACACAAATCACGATATTTTGCGATAGCCGAATTCAATAACTGTTTGATCATTCGATCACCGAGTTTGTTTTTCAATTTAATATTAATTCAAAACTGCTAAAACAAAGCAGAAATCGGGCTGCCATTGGAGGACGGGAGCAGAAAATTATTCGCAGCAAAACATTCATTCATTCATTGACGCCACCAGTTACAAGCTCACTTCCCACCCGCCCCCCCGCTACCATTATATTTTCAATCAATCAATCAATCAATAATCATTTTATACCTTTATATAGCTCTTCCTTAACCTCCACGGAAGTTATTTGACTACACGCACTTGGGTTAGAGAACATGTTTCCGGGCATCGTCCGGTTTTTCGCGTCCGGCGTGTAGCTACTATATTTACTATATTTACCAATAATATATGTTGAGCCACGTGAGCACTGTGTCTTAATAATACTGTTGTATAGTAAATTATAGTGTTATTGTTTTACGCAGTGTGTATGCTACTTATGGTAAAATGAAAAATTGTATGAAATCAAATAAAGCTTGTACGGCTGGTCGGCCTCTCCCTATACAACTGTTTTCCTTGAGCATGTCATAGACATGTATTCTATTCGGCTGAACGTGGTGAAAGAGAATAGAATGCATCGAATGGTCGAATGATAATAATAATAATAATAGTTAAATGCGTTTAATTTTTCCTTGCTCTTACCTCACAACTCATGTTATCTTAAAGTTCCCTCCAATGGTCACCTTAATGTTTGTACTATATAGTGCTAACAATAGCAATACAGTTTAATCTCTCCTTGCACTTACCTCAAAACTCCATACATTTCACTGCCATCTTGACGTTCCCTTCCGTGGTCACGTTTTTAATCTTTCCAGCTTAATCAAAAGTTAAAAAAATCTTTAAAAAAAAGAGAGATGCATTTTGTTACTTTTGCACAGTCTTCAAAGGATGTGATATATTTTATGCAAAAGAAAAAACGCGTTGGTTTTCGTTCACTACGGACTCTCGCGAGCTCTTATCGACTCTCAGATCCGCCTTCACGTACGAGTTTCGATCGTTTTCTTTACAGCGGTTTCCAATAACACGTAACCCACCGTATTTCATTTTAGACAGCCAAAGTTGAGTTTGGTGCATGTCAATCAAAAAAGGTTCATTAAGGTTCAATGTCTTATTTATTAACTAATGTTTGTAGTCAGTGTAATTTAATGCCAATGCTTCTTGGGTATACCCCAGCCCATCATTATCATCATTATGTAATATGTGCTTGCACCAACTTTCATGTAATCTTATATCTTTTATTTATTTTTTTTTTTGTATGTGTGTATGTATCCTTTTATTCACTGTAATTTTCTGTCATTGAAGTAATAAAGTTTTGATTAAAAAAAAATCTTTAAATTCTAAGCCTAAACGAAAAGGTACCGTTTACAGAAATCGTTTGTATTTCACTGCACGTTGGGGGTGGGGGGGGGCTCAACAAAATTTTGTACGGGGTTGCTCCGCCCCAAAGTCCAAACCCTTACCCTTTCATATACCGTTTTTGACAGAAAAGGTACCCCTTTCATATACCTTTCATTGAAAATGGTACCCCATTCATTTTGCATTTACGTGCGTCTGTTTGACATATTTTGAAAGGCCCTTTTTATAATTATACTTAAATGGCAGTTTTCCCCTATCCTTTTTTATACTTTAACTCGTGTTTTCCCTACCCTTTCCTATACTTCGTGAAATCCCTACCCTTTCATATACTTCAACTTGTGAAATCCCCACCCCTTCATATACCTCCAGCCTCAAAACGGTAACCCTTTCAGGCGGAGCATCCCCATTATAGCCAATTATAGGGAGTTCACCTCCCTCCCTCCCACCCGGGTGCAAACCCAGTTATACATGAATTGTAGGTGAATCACAAAGCCGTTACATATAGCTAGCACCAATTCAGAATCAGGTTGTTTTAACATAATGCTGGGGGGTATCCCTGGGGTAAAGTAGCATCCCACCCTACCGGGTTAGCTACTAGTGTCATGTTGGCCACCCGTGGCTCGTGTGTGACTTTTCCTTTCAACAACTACGCGTGCGTGTGGACGGCCCTCACTCTTTTTCTCGTCATTTCTGTTCATCCCTCGCTCTCTGGCATTCTATGGTCTACCAGGCGGTTTATATCCCTGATCTGCCACGATTTTCCATGCGGACAACGAGGGTTTATTAAATACACTATAAATTAAAGGGGAAGTATCACGAGAATTTTGATGTTTTTTGGTCAAAGCCATTTTACAATACCTTCACTTATTTACAAAATAATACTAAAACACCAAGAGAGTGAAATCAACCAATTCTTGAAAGAGAGACAGATTATGGTCTGTTCTAGCCCATTTGGAGACGAAAATGTGGTAACTTGAAAAAGATTAGGCTAATTTTTTTCAAGTTGTATTTCATTGAGACGCAGCCCGTCTATGACCAGAGACACTAATCGACAGTTTTGATATGTTTTGTGATAATTTATCACACCACTGGAGCTTTATTTTCCGGTTTCCGATCATACAATAACATTTTTTGCTTTTTCAAATGACACCAAATCCCCGTGATACTTCCCCTTTAAGACGTTTGTTTTCTTGTCCTGTTTTGTCTGATACTTAGGGTACGCTGACAGATTCCGGCACGATGGGGACCAAGTGGTGTTTGTACACGTGTACGAAGCAGTCATAACTCCGCCACCAACTTTCGCACGTAAGATGATATCACTTACTAAACTAAGGTAGATTAAGGTTTTAATAGTGCTATCTTTGCACTATTGACAGAAGTGTTACGTATCCACAATAAGAAAATTGAAAAAAGCTTCATTGATATCAATAAAAGCGACAAAATTGTTAAAAATAATTATAATTAAATACTTTGTCGGTTGTTTATAAATTCCCAACGAATTGCGTGACATCTGTTGCTCATTTAAAGACAGTGGAGTGTCGCTTTCAAAATTCAAGATCTTGGGTCTTCCACACGCTCTTTCTTCTACACTTTCCGCCTTAAATTAGCGCTGTCTTCGTCCTAAAAAAAAAACAATATTTTATTCTAAGGTTAGTGTTACTTGTTTGCTGCAATGCAACTGTGTTCGCAGGACGTCCTCCAAAAATCGCCCAAATCCTTCGATATTTTGTGGTTCGATTCCATCCAAAAGTCGATTATTATACCTACGGCCACCACTGGTTATGTTCTTCATCCAAACCAAAACAGGAGAAAATTTAAAAATCTGTCGCAAAATAATTGGCGATCGAATCCTGACCGCACAATTTATAAAACGTGACCGTTTAGGGACTGGTAATACCATTCTGAAGAGACCGCTGGTCAAAGAATGACCACGAGGAAGAGGTAGAGGAGGGGCGAGGAAGAGTTAGAATAGGGTGTTATTAGATGCTACGTAAAAAAAGTGTTAAGTTAAACGCTGTTAAAAGTGTTAACAATGAAACTAGACGTTTCGGCAATGCTGCCTTCATCAGTAGTAAAAATGTGTTCGTTGCTAACGTGTGCGATAAAAACGATGGAAAATTAAAAAAAATCAAACTCACGAGTGCCGAAGAAAAAGCGCGCGCAAGCTAAGGCTAGCATACGAGTTAAATATTCAGTTGAAGTATAGAAAAGGTTAAAGAAAACTGTCATTTAGGAGTGCATTCCAAGGGTATAGAAAATGGATGAAATCCTGAATGAAGTGTTTCTCCTGTAGGTATGCGAAAAGGGTACAATTGTTTATGAAAAGTGTATAAAAAGGTTACCTAACGCCCGGGGGTGGACTCCCATATAAAAATGACGGGGGTGCTCGTCGGAAATTTTCGAAAAACACCTTAAAAGGTACCAGAATCTCGTTTGATTGGCGTGGCTCAAAATTTTTTTACCCCTAAGAGGTAGCAATTCTAAAACAAGGCATGTCATATTCTGTCATATTTTTTTCGGCTCATACCCTAAAAGGTACCGCGATAATTTTAACGGTGGTCATTTTAGATTTTAGCACCCTAAGCGGTACCAATCTACAAATTTTAACCCTTAAAAGGTACGACGAGCACCCCCGTCATTTTTATATGGGAGTCCCCCCCCACCCCCCCCCCCCCCCCCCCCCCCCCCCCGGGACCTTACGTACCGTATAAAACATTGTTGAGTACTCCCCACTCCCCTTCCCCACCCCTCGGGACAGCAACGAAAACGATACGATTTAATTTCCAATTCTCTACACGAGACCAGTCGTTTCCTTTCAAGAAAATAAATCGCTTTGCGATGAATTAAGCTAGCGTTACGTTCATAAACATACCCGCACGGTAGATCAGAAGTCATAGAATCCTTTTTCAAACCACTCCACTTTAATAGACGTTTTCAAAAGCTAGATGGTTGGGCATGACTAGGATGAAGCAGAGTAGACGGAATCGAAAGAATCGAAGGTGTAATACACATTGAAAGAGAAGTGGTTAACATAAAATCGTGTGGGTAAAAACGCTGCCATGGCTGCTGTAAAAACAACCTTGACCCTAAATCTTGCAAATTTTGAAGAAAATTTGAACAGAGCAAACAGGCATCTTATAAACGGCCATGCACTTATCGAAATAAAATAGAAAGAAAGCATCGTTCTTGGCACCTCTTAATCATCTCTTCTGCAGCCTCAAGGATTGGTGGATCTAGTAGAGGGCCGGGCCTGGCCTCCCCTCTCTTACTCTGCCCCCCCCCCCCCCCCCCCCAACCCCACCCCACCCCACTACCATGGTGATATGGTTGTGCGTATGCGTAAGGTAATGGCCATACCGAGGGGATGGCGAAGCGTGCTTACTTGCAGTTGTAGTTTGTCTTTGATTCGCCCACCTCTCCCCCCCCGCCCTCCCCTCCTACCCCCCCCCCCCCCTCCTCCCTCCCTCCCCACACACACTTTTCTTTCGATGGAGACTGGAGCCACCACTTTCAAAGTCTGAACAGAAATGAGTTGTCTGCCTCTCCCCTGTCTTTTCACCATATCATACCCAACTTATACATACGTCCAGCATCTTATAAATTCTGATACCGCAAGTCTGATTAGAAATACTTTTGCTCTTGCAGACTGCATAAGCCTTCCCTCGCGAGAGGAGTGGGAACTAATGCTGCAGAAGGCTGAGAGAAAAGCGAAGAAGATTTTGGCCAAATATGAAGAGAAGTGCACTGAAATGAAGGTTGATGTTCAGTATTATAGCTATAGAGAAATACCAAGTACTTTGATATACTCTTCTTATTTGAAACTATTCACAGTATCACGGTTTTTTATAAGTAGTGGTTTTGTTGGCTCTCGACCACAGCAGCTTCATTGCTGTAAAGATACCTCAAAATTAAACTAGCCTACTGCCCAAATTTGAGTCTGATATGTGATATGATGTTTGGGAGCAAATTAAAGTTAGCAGTATCCAAATTTGAAATTTGAATTGGCAATTGTTACAGACATTTGTATGGAAGACGGGCAAAGTTGCCCGTTATTCATACAATATTTAAAATCTGACGATGGATACTGAAGTATACGAAACAAGTTTTCTAAACTCAATCGTTGCGTCCTGTTTTTGGAATGTTTAGTATCTATAAAATTGTCCAAATTCATGATCTAATATCTCGCTTGCTCCTAAACATGAGCATGGCCCTCAAGCTTGAGGATTGATTTAGTTTTGAGCTACGAATTCTTTATCCCTTTCACTCCCTGAATCAATTATGGAGCCATGTGGTGTAGTTCTAACCTTTGAGTCTGTGGACAAAATCCTGTGGTGTGACCTTTCAAATGAAACCTCTTTGGCAGCACTTTTACAAGGCATCATTTGTTTTACAATATTTTACAAATTTAAATTTGGGAGTTTTATTTTGATATTTGGCATCCTTGAGAGTTAAAGGGTTAAGTAATATAAGCAGCTTTCGTAAAGAGTCAAGAAAACGACTACTTGAAAAAAAAGCGTAATATAAAGAATGAATTGCTATCTTAATTCAGTTGTGAGCTTGTGTATGCTTCGATTTCGTTTGTTTTAATTTGTTTTAATTTATTTTAATGTACACTATTCAATTCCAAGTCTGTACGATATCTGTGCGGTATTTTAACACTGCACAGTGTTAAACACTCAAAAGCAAGATAAGGAGAATGAGTCAAAAAACTGATAAACTTTTTTTTGTTACAGCTTCCTTACAAGACTATCTACGCCCATGGACCAATTGGTCACGTGATTTGCGCCGTGGGAAAACAAGAAAACGCAGAATACATTGTCTTGGGGAACAGGGGACTGGGAACCATAAGACGAACAATTCTTGGCAGCGTATGCGACTACGTCACACAGCACACGAATGTACCTGTTTTGATGGTCCCATCAGCGAGGAATTCGAAAAATAATAATACGATATAGAGCAGTTTTTAATTGAGTGTTGTAAAACCAAAACCAAGGTAATTAATCTGACCAATCACAGCAGTCGTAAACAATCCAATGAACCAATCAGAGCTCGAAGCAATTACATGTCGGCGGCTCCAAGCGCGGGAAAACGCGTGCTAGCAAGACACGATTGGTTTTGGTTTTACTTCTGATTGGTCGAGAAAGTGGCGCGAGATTTTTTAGCCAATCACAAAGCGTAGCAATGCAAAACCAAAGCAACTGTGTAATTACTTTCGATACTCAATTGAAAACTGCTCTAATGACCAATAAGAAGCAACGCTTTAATTAACGAAACATATCGTGTTTTTTATGATTATGGCCAGGAACTTGCTTTAAGTTCGCTCAGAAGCTCATAACAGACGTGATAAGCTTCTGGTTCGCTTTATTATCTTAAAATAGGAAGAAAAAGTCGACCAAAGTGATGGAAGCAAAGGAAAGGGGCAAAAGAACGGCTAAAAAGGCAGAATTCTACAACAATGACAATTTTGACTTCTTGACCGCCTGTCACGAAATCAAATTTAATGAACTGTTATCCACGTCCATCCTTGCAATCCTGCACTTTATCTCAAAACTGCTGCCTTTGTTTTATCCTCTATAAAATATTTTTATCCAATTACGTTGAATATGTGCCGGTATTTGGCGATATAACACGAAAATAAGGTCGAGTGACATTTTACTATATTGGTGGGACAGTGTCTCTTTAACTAGATGGACACTTTTGTTTTATTTTCTGCCTGGCTTCCTGGTCGCATAACTCATAAGAGTAAGATAAGAATTGAAATAAGTCGTTGGCACAGTGATTTCACAAAATCCATGAAAAGAAATAGGTCATTTTTTTGTTTACTGTAAAACGAAATTAAACAATGGAATATAGACTTTTAAGATTAACCTGTTTTCTCAACAACTTTGAAAGGAACTCAATAGCACGCGAACTTCCAAGGTAGAGTCAAAATGCTATAGCTCAGATAGAGGTCGGACACCTTAATGAGAATATATAACGGAGTAACTGGTTTGCTTTCAATTGAGGTTAGGGTTAGCAGTTTATATAGTTCAATTTAGGCCTAATTAAACAACCCGAGAAGCTAGGTGGTACCCTGGTACGGTAGGCCATGTAAGCCTAAACCTAGCTGAGGTCACAGGTTCAATCCTGAGTGGGGATTTTAGATTTACACTTAAAAATTTATTGAAAATAAAATTCTAAGTGTCTACATTACGTTATACAATTCTCAATAAGGTGTCCGACCTCCTTCTGGGCTACTTCAGGTAGACTCTACCCTGAAGTTCAAAGTTCAGCAAACATGACCGTCGATGTTTCCTGATACGTTCACTATGATAATCATGGCAGTTAAAAACGAAACTCAGTTTGTAGAGTTTGGAACTTTAGAGTTCGCGTGTTATTAAAAAGACTGAACAGTAAGCCGGTTGTCCAGACTCAAATGAAAAATGTTATCAGCAGTTGATAAGTATCTGGTATTGTTTATCTGATGGGTCAGTTAAATTATTTAAAAAAGTGATTGTTTAGTTTCGATACGTTATTCACGGTTCGATTCTTTAATCGTGAATAAGACACAGTTTACAAACTTGCTCTTAGTTAGGCCCCATTTACAGGGAAGAGGATGATCCTAGTGCTAGGATGATCCTAGCCGGCTCATTTGGTTTACATGCATAAATGCGGCTACCAAGATCAACTTGTCATTTGGATTACATGAAAAATTCGGCAGGATGGCCCCATTTCCTTTGAGTTCGGCGCGGTTGCAAAGCAAGACGGCGGGCGACAATAACAAGAGCGAAGATAACCCTGGGGTTCCCGAGACCGTTTACATGGAGCTAGGATGATCCTAGTGCTAGGGCCTGAAATGCAACCCTTTGCATGTAAACTGAAAGCAGAAAACATGTTGCGCTCGGATAATCCTAGTACTAGGGATGATCCTAGCACTAGGATCATCCCCTTTCCATGTAAATAGTAAAAAGTAAGCCGGCTAAGACTATATGAAATTAGTGTTTAGTAATATCCGAGGTCTGGATGCTGAAAGGATCTTCGTTCAGACACTCATATCCGAACTAATCGGCAACTGCCTGGCCCTCAACTGCCGTAGTAAAGTTTATTGTCCAAGGAAAAGATGATGGCAGAGACAAGGGCTTCAACCACCGATCTCCATGGTTGAACCAACGGGCGAACCACTACAACCCATCGCCACCGACGGCAATCCCGCGGGATTCCCGCCAGGATCCGTCAAGATCCCGGTGCCTTTTTCACTTGTGAATACGAGAAGCGTTGACCTAGTTATAGCAACAACAACAACATTTAGCTTTATTTGCATGACTGTAGATTTTACAATATTGCAAAAGCTTACAACTAACTAAGAAAAGGAAAGAAACAAAAATGATAATGATATTCACGTTGGAATAATTAAATTACATCGGTAACAATTTTATCTCGAGAATCAAAACAAGATGATATAAATTTAATTAATTGCATGTTTACAAAGTAAATGGAAAAATTCATTAATTCTATGATCAATTCAATTACAGGTAAATGGCTAATATTTGGTATAAAAGTCTGTATTTTATTGTAAAAATTATCTCTTATTGTTGCGTATTTTGAACAATAGAAAAGAAAATGGATTTCGTCTTCGATTTGATTTGAACCACAAACTGGGCAAAGCCTTTTGTCTCTGGAAATTTTGTTGTATCTGCCCAGTTCGATCATAATCATATAACATATAGCAGTTGCAGACAAAATTAACTCGATCGGTTGGTCAATGGGCTGTTAACATTATATGTACTGGTCAACTGCCTTACCTATGGGTACAACTGTGGAGGGAGGGGAGGGTTAGTAATTGGACGTAGGTAGAGTCTACCTGCTATAGCTCAGAATGAGGTTGGATACTTTATTGAGAATTATGTAACGTAATGTGGACACTTAAAAAAGTAAATTCCCACTCAGGATTGAACCTGTGACGTCAGCTAGGTTTAGGCTTCAGGGGCGGATCCACGGGGGGTGGATTGGGTGGCTAGCCACCCCCCTTTAGACCATCGGCAGGGGTTTCATTAAGGGCCGGGCAGTCGGGCACCGGGCAAATTGACCGGCTGTGAACACGATTTGAACATCTAAACCTTATTGTTTTCACCAACAAGTTAAATAATTTACTAACTTGGCCTTTTTGATGTGTGTTCTAAAAAATACAGCATATTTCAACTTAAAAACAACGAGGTTATTGCTTATTTACCTCCCGTTGCTCCCTGTACAGAAGAAACGTGACAAACAACTGAAATTGCCCCACAATGCATTGCCAGTTTAGTGCTCTGCATTATGTTCTGCATGATGACACTGTGTTGCAAACAAGTTCCACGTGTGTTAGGGCGACCGGAAAAAGGTCAGAATCGATAAAACAATATTTTTGTACTCAACTTGATAACTTGATGTCCATGACTACAGATATCTGTATTCAGTTGATTGAACAAACAAAATACAATGTATCAAGCAACAGTTAGATGCTTAAGTTCGTGCTTCAAAATGCAGGAAAATGCATCTCCGGGAGACTAAAATTTAAAAATTTCTCCGGGGGGCATGCCCCCGGACCCCCCTAGAAGAGATGGGCCTTCGGCCCTTCCAATCATGTGCCCACCTGCTCAAACTCATTGCTCTCCTGTTCAAAATTTTAATGGACCTTAATGAAATCCCGGCATCGGTTTTAACAGTTTTCTTTTTAATTGCAGCAATAAAAAAAAACAATTATAGACTTAGGCATATACCCGTATCCACCCCCCATAAAAAAAATTCCTGGATCCGCCCCTGAGCTTACATGGCCTACCGTACAGGGTACCACCTAGCTTCTCGGATTGTTTAGGCCTAAATTTAACTATATAAACTGCTAACCCCAACCTCAGCTGAAAGCTAACCAGTTACTCCGTTATATAAGTCTCAATAAGGTGTCCGACCTCCTTCTGAGCTGGACTCTACCTTGGACGTAAGGGGTAAGAGAGAGTCAGATTGGTGAGCATTGAGCCCACGATGTGTAATGGCTACCTGCCCTATCCATGGGGACAGCGTTGGAGAAGGTGGAGCAAAACACCAACACAAAGTAAGTTACGTTCGCATCAGTGTCCGCGCGCCTGATTACCCTTCCGGGACACCATTCTCACAAAAGACCGCGTTCACTTAAATCACATTGGTGTCCGCCAAGCACACTGCCCGCGTTAAGTAGTACTTAGACACCAAGTGCGAACAGCAACAAATATCTAATTGGGAAGTGCTCATAAGAAGCATACATCTTGTAATTGTATAGGGATTAGGGGGTGGGGGAGGGCTACCCAAAATACTACTTAGCTGACGAGCCTAATGGACAAAATTTACTGGCCTTAACGTTTGTCTGCATGAAACTTGCATTGATAGTAAAACGGCACGGGAAGGTTTGAACCCGTTTCTTAGTTTCTACTCCTGGTAGAATGGGGGCTACACCAACAAGATACCATCTTTCTATGTGGAATAGCCGGGGAAAGGAGTTGGGGGGGGGGGGGGGGGGGGGGGGTTAACGGTGTCTGTCCGAGAACAATAGTTTTGCCGGACCATTTCTCTATTTCACGGGTTATGTGAAATCACCCTCGACTAGCAGCAAGTAGCGTACAAGTTTTGAGATTTATTTTCTACTTGGCAAACCATCTTTTTGTGTGAAACGTTTTATTACAAAAACGCAATATTACAACCTTGTGATACATATAAACAGGTAAAGTACAATAAACGATTTGAGACATATGTTGCTGTAAATAAAACCATTCTCCAGAGTAAAGGATTATATTGTTAGCGCTTCTAAATGGAAGTCAGTCATTTAAACATGATTTAGCGATACTTATGTTTTTCTAAAATGGACGAATTACCAAACTTACAATTTAGTAACCTAAAAGTAACTTTGAGGTACGCGAAAATGCTAAAAATAATTTAACATATTTCTCTAGACACATGTATAACATTTTCATTAGTTCAATATACGTGCAACTATAGGCCTTTATCACGCCCCGCCATTTTGTATAAAAACAAAAGATTTACGCCGCCAAGCCCGGGCAAAAACAAAGCATTTTATTCTCCGGGGAGTCAACATGGCCGCCGCGTGATAAAGGCCTATTGCTTCGCAAGTCGAAATGAACGCAGCCTAGTTAACGCGTGTTGATAATTTAAATAGAGCTTCAACCATTTCTCTTCTGAGTGCCGATGAACGTATTCGCAGGGATTTTCCAAAATTGTCAATAAAAAATTTGATTTAAGCTTTCATTTGAATGGTCACATTTTAGGATTTAATCCGCCGACTCAAAAGTTAGAACCACCTTGTGCAGCATAATAAACAGTACCACAGGGAAGTACTGTTCAGTAGCTTTCATTTGAATGGTCACACTTTAGGATTTCATCCACAGACTTAAAAGTTAGAACCACCTTGTACAGCATAATAAACAGTACCACAAGAAAGTACTGCTCAAAAGCTTTCATTTGAATGGTCACACTTTAGGATTTCATCCGCCGACTCAAAAGTTAGAACCACCTTGTACAGCATAATAAAAAGCACCACAGGAAAGTACTGCTCAGTAGCTTTCATTTGAATGGTCACACTCTAGGATTTAATCCACCGACTCAAAAGTTAGAACCACCTTGATTACTAGCTATGATTTGAATTGGTAACACTGTGGGATTTTGAGACTGAATAGTTACATTTGCAATTACAACACTCATTGAAATGGCTAGAACCTTATTTAAACTATTTATTTGATAATAGTCAGATTGTGATAGATACGAACCTATATATTTATATGTGTATGGGTAGAAAATAGATAAAATACCTTAAACCATTGAAAGAAACACCCCTTAAAAACGCATCTCTCTTGGAAATGTTCCATACAAAAATAATTTATAATACAAATGTATCCGCATAAAACTGCCAATGGACAGCAAATCTACTGGATAAAAGGTCGTGATTTATCACGCCACTCAAGTCTTACACACTGGCAAACCTTAATTTGCTTAATAATTGACATTATTCCTTTAATTTTCTCTTTCCACTGATATGGCTTCTCGTTGAGGGAATAAGAGTTTCAAGAATAGATATTTCTACAATATGGAGATAAAATACAAAATTTTATTTGTCATGACACTAATAACAAAAACAGGCAGCTCCATGGGAAAGAAGTGGCAGAGAGTTTTCATTTGAATGGTCATACTTACACATGTAAGAAGTTCAATTACAAACTCAAAAGTGAGAACCAATTTGTACAGCGGCTTTCATAGGAATGTTCACAATTCAAAAGTTAGAACCACATATTGCAAACCACAATTTGGCTCAGGGAATGAAAAGTTTGGGTAAGATCATTCACGCAACTAGAATTTATCAACAACAACATTTTAGGCATGCTCAATTTCCAATACTCTCATTTCTAGAAAGTTTTGCTTGTATGTAGAAGACATCGGCCCAAAACCCTCACCTCAACGAAAAGCCACAATAAGAAAACACATTAGATATTAAATCACTAATTTGTAACCTTTCACCACACATACCTTGCTACATTGTGTATGTGGCTGACAGAGACAGGGCATTGATAATAAATTATTCTTAAGTTATGGTGATAAAATTCCTGATAAATTGTTTTTCTTCAAAAATTTCATAACATCAATGTAAAAACACTATATCAGCTTGTTTGATTGACCAAATGTAACCTTTTTCAAGCAAAACCTCCTTAATTGTGTTCACTGGTACAAATAAAACTGAGTAAATGCGCTAAAATTGGTTACACTTTGATATAAGGTTCCATGTATGCCTCCATTACTGCTACACCCAGCAATGGCTGACAAATCATGTGACCTAAATGCAGCGCTCTGATTGGTCCATTTCAATCACATGATCCAAATGCTGCACTCTGATTGGTTAGGTCCGATACTAACCTCCTTTACTACTCTTCCAATCAGGATTCTTTACATGACATTTCTCTTTCAACAAACAGTATAATCAAGTGTTCGAAATCTGGCATTATTTCCAGTAAATACAATCAACCATGTACATATACGAGTTGGCTTCCTTATTAGTCCAACTTTATCTCTGCTCTATGCTTTTCTTTGCACAGCATCACACTGCTCAGCATCACACTATTTTCCACTGCAATTTCATTTCAGGTACATTCGCGCCTTCTTATACCAACTAACTCAGTTGTGAGTGAGAGTAGGAGGAAGTTAGGGAGGGAAGAGGAGAGGTAAGTATTTGATTGGAGTCCAGACTCCAAGAACTTACTACAAAAGGTTGTTTTCTATGTGGAGGTTAACTGCTCGCAAACAGTCTGATGAATTTAAAGGGTTTGCACACTGCTGCACACATTCAAGATCTACTCATTCCTCCAACTGGACTGATTTTGATCATCATGTCTTTGCTAGAGCTGCCAGGTTAAGTGCTCTGCTGCTTACACGAGATGAAGTCATGCGACTGTAAATAAAACAAGACCAAACAAAATATTGTAAATCGCATTTTCAGTCAAAGCTTTTCTAAAACTACAGGACCCAGTTGTTCAAAAGGTGGGTAGCGCTATCCACCGGATAAATCACTATCCAGTGGATAAGTATTAACAAAATCCATTGTGTTGTCCACTGGACAGTGATTTATATGGTGGATGGTGCTATCTACCTTTTGAGCAACAGGGCCCTGTACTGTAGATACTAGATACAACATGATTAAAACTGAATGAAGACACTAAAATACTAGAAGTCTGTTTAATGTAAGATTTATTCCACCAAATGTTTAGTACATTCGAACCTTTCCTTATAGACACTTCTATAATATGGACATCTCTTTATAACGGACAGTTCTCTTGGTCCAGAAGATACCAAAATTCATACAATCTCTGCCTCTATAATGATTATGACTACAGAGGAAATATTTATTTTTCAGTGACTCCAGTTAATATTTTATTGAGTGATCCAGAGGGAGGGAGTGGCTAAGTACAGTGTACCAAGATTATGAATTAAGTGGAAGGGTGCACTAGAGATCCTTTAGGACTCATTTCTTTCATGGCACTCACAGCAAATACAGCTTTATTACCTTCTTAACATGTGTGATGAGGTTCTTGCTGTTCTTCGTGGCAGCGCAGACACTTTGGATGTCTTCAGAGGTGACATGACTGACTGCATACCAGCAGAATTCCCAAGCCTATTACAAGAAAATAATTACAGTA